>JABSTQ010005003.1:0-55429 GCA_013358835.2 Ixodes persulcatus
CAGAAGTTGCAATCAAGTCTCTTCCTATTTGCAGCTTTCGCAGAACCAATCGCCCGTAGGAACAGATTTCTTGCTAATACCCACACAAGGCCTGTTGAAGAAAAAATAAATATGCTCAAGGAATGTAGTTTCAGAAGCACACTACTCGTGCAAATAGCCAGGAATCGCACTTGTACTAGGTGTCAATCAATTGTAAATAAGGCAAGGAAGAATACTTATGTTTATCGAGGATTTGGAGGGGGAACACCCCATCAGTTCAAGTAAGCAAAGCCTTTGGGAGTGGCTTCCCTCACCACTTGCAGTGTCTGTGGCTCTTATAACTTCATCAGCCTCATAGTTGAACACAGCACAATATTGTTAGCACAAACAAGCAATTGCTAGAATAGCACTGATGTTGTGTTTGTCCTAACAGTCTCACACAGACCTCATTAAGGTAGGGTTTTAGAAACTTACCAGTGATACCACTCAAGGCACAGGTCACATGATATCATTTTGATGGAATGGTCATCCTCAAAGTCACATTTAAGACAAATCCACAGGCTTTGTTCTTTTTTCTTCTTCACTGTAGCATTAAAAAAAGATGAAAATGGAATTAGCTAAATAAGTAAAAAAAAATGTGCAAAGAAAGAACAGTTTAGTTAGAACTGGAAAGTTCAGTTCTACTTACTAAGTTCGGTGACTTTGGACCAAGCACCTCTAGAAAAGTACTTCTTCAACGTCAAAATAGGAGCTCGGGTGTCTAAGGCACCACTCGACAACGATCGGCACATGAGAGATATGTCCCTCTCCTGCACACAATATCCATGCTTTAAAGTGTCCGATGCAGTCTCTTCATCAAGGAACCAGAGCAACATACCTGTAAATAAAAGCAACGCTTAGATTGACATACATAATCTCAATATTTCGTCAAATAGATGTTCGTGGCCTCAACTTACGCAAGGTTTCCTCCTTGGTGGGAAGTGCAAGGAATGAGCAACTGGACGATCGCTGATTTGTCTTTTTTCTCGAAGGAAATCGGACCCCTACACAAGAGTCTTTTGAGCCACTGGGGTTTCCTCGTGGTCTCTTTCGAGCTGACACTCTTACACCGTCCAACGCATGGTCAACTGCTGCACTTGCTCCTCCTGTCCCAGAAGACTGAATAAAAGTAATGTTAGACACAATCCCAGGAAAGTGGAAATTAATGCATACCTCACAGCCTCGATTTATATCCATGGATGGACCCTTGGTCAACGATTCTGCAATTACACTTGCTGCACCTGAGAGCTGTACAGGAATGGTTAGAAAAGATCCAAAGAATTAAAATTAGACTCTATACCTGGAAACCTTGACTTCGTTCAATGGGTGAAACCTGATCTGGTGAGCTCTGTCCTGCTGCCACATTTGGAAGCTGCAAGAAAAAATTTGGTTAGAAAAGATCCAAAGAACATAAATATGACTCTATACCTGGAAGCCTTGACTTTGTTCAAAGGGTGCAACCTGATCCGGTGATCCCTGTCCTGCTGCCACACCTGAAAGCTGCAAGAACAAATTTGGTTAGAGGCTGACCAACGGAATCGTCTTCTGCCGGGCAGAAAACCTGTTACCAGTCTCCTTTTCCCCTTTGCCTCCCTCGCTCTTCTCCCCTCCACTCCCGAAAGGAGCGGGTCTCTGAGCCACTTTCCGCTGAGGAGGAGGGTTCCCTTCTCTCCCCAAAGGAGAGCAGAAACCTTTATTCTTCTATATTCAGAGATTATCCCGCAGTGCCCAAGGGCGTTACATCAGGGGGGTTACAATGCTAAAAAAAACACAGCTTCATTCTCACTGCACACTTGCAGCTCCGACAGCCCATTCCACTCTCATATTGTGTTAACAAAAAAAAAAGAATTGGCGTACATGAGGGCTGTTTCCTCCTTTCTAGTTGTTTGTCGGCTTTTAAGAGAAGATCCAAAGAACAAGAATCAAACTCCATACCTGGAAGCCTTGACTTTGTTCAAATGGTGGGACCTGATCCGGTGAGCTTTGTCCTACGGCCACATCTTGAAGCTGGAAGAAAAAATTTGGTTAAGAGAAGAACCCAAAGAACAGGAGATGGACTCTATACCTGGAAGCCCTTGACGTGGCTCAATGGACAGAACATGTCACGCGAGTTCGCTTTCTGCGCTGCCGCACCTGGAAGCTGCAAGAGCAAATTCGATTAAGAAAAAATCCAAACAACAGATATTGGGAATCCACACCTGGAAGCCTTGACTTTGTTCAAAGGGTGAGACCTGATCCAGCGAGCTTTGTCCTATGGCCACATCTGGAAGCTGGAAGAACAAATTTGGTTAAGAGAAGACCCAAAGAACAGAAATTGGACTCCATACCTGGAAGCCTTGACTTGGTTCAATGGACAGAACCTGATCAAGCGAGTTCGCGTTCTGTGCTGCTGCACCTGGAAGCTGCAAGAGAAAATTTGGTTAAAAAAAGATCCAAAGATAAAAATTGGGATTCCATACCTGGAAGCCTTGACTTTGTTCAAAGGGTGGGACCTGATCCGGTGAGCCCTGCCCTGCTGCCGCATCTGGAAGCTGCAAGAACAAATTAGGTTAAAAGAACACCCAAAGGAAAGGAAATGAACTTCATACCTGGAAGCCCTGACGTGGTTCAATGGGCAGAACCTGATTCGGTGAGTCCACTTTCCGTGATGCTGCATTTGGAAGCTGCAAGAATCGATGTTTAGACAAAAACCAGAAAGCTGGAACCCAGCTGCTTACATACCTGGAAGTCATGACTTGAAGGTATTAAAAGTGCCTTCCTCGGCAACTGTTGCACTGGAGATGTGCTTCCAAGCACTGCTACCGATGGTACCTTTGAATCAGAAGTCTGAAAAGAAGAATGTGAACTAACACTTATTGTTGAAGAGGATGAAAGATACAATATCTGTGGGGACTGGCGGGTCGGCAGCTTGCTCGCGAGCGCAGCGGCCGGTGTCCTCAGGCCAGGGGACTGAAAGAAAAGAAGGGGATTAACGGCGACCAAGGAAAAGAGTGAAGGACTCAGTACCTGGGAGTCTTGGCGGGACTGCTGGGTCGGCGGCTTTCTCGCGAGCGAAGCGGCAGATGTCCTCAGGCCAGGGGACTGAAAGAAAAGAAGGGGTTCAAAGGCAACCAAGGACAAGAGTGAAGATCTCAGTACCTGGGACTCTTGGCGGGACTGCTGGGCCGGCGGCTTGCTCGCGGGCGAAGCGGCAGATGTCCTCAGGCCAGGGGACTGAAAGAAAGAAGGGGATAGGTGTTCAAAGGCAACCAAGGACAAGAGTGAAGATCTCAGTACCTGGGACTCTTGGCGGGACTGCTGGGCCGGCGGCTTGCTCGCGGGCGAAGCGGCAGGAGTCCTTACGCCGGGAGACTGAAAGAAAAGAAAGGGATTAATGGCAACCAAGGAAAAGAGTGAAGGTCTCAGTACCCTGGAGTCTTGGTGGGACTGCTGGGTCGGCGGCTTTCTCGCGAGCGAAGCGGCAGGTGTCCTCAGGCCAGGGGACTGAAAGAAAAGGAGGGGTTCAAAGGCGACCGAGGACAAGAGTGAAGATCTCAGTACCTGGGACTCTTGGCGGGACTGCTGGGTCGGCGGCTTACTCGCGGGCGAAGCGGCAGGAGTCCTTACGCCGGGAGACTGAAAGAAAAGAACGGGATCAATGGCAACCAAGGAAAAGAGTGAAGGTCTCAGTACCCTGGTGTCTTGGCAGGACTGGTGGGTCGGCGGCTTACTCGCGAGCGAAGCGGCAGGTGTCCTCAGGCCAGGGGACTGAAAGAAAAGAAGGGGTTCAACGGCGACCAAGGAAAAGAGTGAAGGACTCAGTACCTGGGACTCTTGGTGGGACTGCTGGGTCGGCGGCTTGCTTGTGAGTGCAGCGGCAGGAGTCCTTACGCTGGGAGACTGAAAGAAAAAGAAGGGGATTAATGGCAATTAAGGAAAAGAGTGAAGGTCTCACTACCCTGGAGTCTTGGCAGGACTGGTGGGTCGGCGGCTTACTCGCGAGCGCAGCAACCGGTGTCCTCAGGCCAGGGGACTAAAAGAAAAGGGGATTAACGGCAACCAAGAAGAAAAGTGAAGGTCTCAGTACCTGGGAGTCCTGGCGGGACTGCTGGGTCGGCTGGCATGCTTGCAGGCGCTGCTGCTGTTTTTGCACCCAGCGACTAAATTAAAAAAATGCAGATTAACAAGGATCAAGGGTAAAGGTGAGGAATTATTTACCATGTTGCTAGTCGGGCATGACATAGCAGGGGTGATGTGCCTGCTCCTGCTGTTTTGTTGTTGCAGGTCACTGTCATTTGGAGAGGCTCCCGGATCGTCCATGCCAGGCTCTCGAGTGAAGTCCTCATCACTTTCACTACAGTCGCTATTCCAAAGCTCCACCGTCTTGTTTGCCATCCACATCGCTTTTAGTTTCTTTATTAAATTCATTCGGCGCGTGAACTCCTCAGACCCACATTCTGCGACCAGATCACCAATGTCCTTCAAAAGACAAAGAGCGTGATTATATTTAGCTCCTCTCGATGCTCTGCTGTAGTCGAGATCTTTGAACCGTGTGCGTTGAAGCTGCACTGTGCCCTGATCGCTGGCCTGTGCAGGGAGGTATGGCTGCGATGCTCTCAGCCACCTGGAGCTGGTTGCACTTACAACATCTATGTCACGTCTTGTCTGCCATGATACGAGGATCATGTGGCGACAGACCACTCCCATTGTCGCAAATGTTCGGCAGGTGCAGCTTGTCAGTGAGTAGGACACTACATAGTGACCTCTCTGCGTCGTGACGGCATAGTCTTCATTGAAGTCAGAAACAGAAGCTTCGGGCATGATGTTTGCCTTCTGTTCTTCGCAGACGACTTTCCCAGTTGCAAATGGTGTCAAAAGTGAAGAGCACTGTTGAATGAGGTCTGTGTTGCTCTTGTAGGTAAAGAATGATGAGCTGGCATTGAGGGCATGCAGGTGTTCAGACTCAACAATCTTGATGCTGTGCAGCTTCAGCATGGACTTCAGAGCGACGTGGATCTTGTCACTGACCTTGAGAACCGCTTTCAGTTTCGAGTTGTGGCATTCCACCCGGTTTGTAGTGTTGTTCCCGAGGTTGAAATGCTGGTCGCAGCGGTAGCGGACCCACATGTCTTGCATCTTGGGCCAGTTCTTCTCAAAGTATGGTTTAAAGCCTTCACTAGCAGTTTGGTCAAGCTCTGCCTTCAGAATGTCGTAGGCCTCTTCATTCGCTGCATGAATCATCTTGACCAAGAGACTGTTCAGCCTGTCCTTGTCAGCATCATCCTTGCTGCTGGTCCCAGCCCTTTTCAGTGCTTTCTTTACGTGGAACTCGCAGAGCTGAACAACGGCATCTGACGAGAAGTTGTCTCGGATAGCCCTAATCTCTTTGAAGTCCTTGTCGGCTTCTTGGAGGCCAACAAATATTTGCATCATAGAGTCCATGTGTGCACGATCTTCACTGCTGACAAAGCAGTATGCAACGACTTGGCTGGATCCATTTCCATCAACAACCATGAAGACAAAGAGAGCCATCTTCAAGTTGTTGGTCCTGTATATGCCGTCTAGAAGCAGCACTTCAGGAAATTTCTTGTAGAACTCAGCCATCATGCTGGTCTGGATGAGGAGAAGCTCCATTTCATTGGAGTCATTCGTGCCCAGAGTCACAGCTGCTGTGGGGTCCTGCCGAAACAGCTCCTTGATCTCCTCCCCCAGTTGCTCGATGTCTGGCTTCTTGTTTCCTTTCAGGCGTGCCACCACATTTTCTATGTCCTTTGCAGTGAGTGGCTTCCATGTCTTGCTTTGCAGGAAGTTTCTCAGAAGAGAGGGATTCACCTGCAGCTCAGTTACAGGCTCTTGCACAAGCTGCTCTTCCTCAGCGGTGAGGTGGCGATTCTGTGGATAGTGCCGGTATACTGCCTCACTCACCTCGTGGCCAGTATGCTGGAGGCAGACGTCGACCACCACAAGCTTCTGCATCTCTTTGCTGGACTTGCACTTGACATATGCTGTGCAGTCCACCTTCGCTGTCCTAGAAGAACAAAATGTTGATTATCAAATAAGCCACTCAATAACAAGTGGGTTGTACTAATACCATGAAACACTCAACTCTTATTAATATTCCTTTTGTCATTAACAGCTTTTTTGCTAATGACTGATAATAAACGGTAATTTTTCTAGATGAATATTATGTGCAATAATATAATAATATTTTAATAACTTCTGTGGAAATGGTAAAAAAAAATTCAGCTTCTCAATATTTTTGAAGCAAAACGAAACCTGCATAGCCAAGACATCCTTCTTTTTCTTGTTAGTTCAGAAGTAGTTGACATTTGAGCCTATTCACAATCAGTGGCATCTTTTGTGATTGTCTTGTGCACAATTGTGAACAGGATGTTTGTCTCACTTCATTTAGATGCTCTGAAATTATTTGATAATCTCAGAAATAATGAAACATCCCATAATTAGGGTTCCATGTATTCTCAAGTTATTTTTGGGTAAATTTAGAGAGTGTTTTTCTGAGTTTATTTTTTAATTGAAAATACAGCATTTAGTTTTGTTTTATTTTCAATTACTGTAAACAGCTTAATTTTTGCTGTGACTGGATTTTAGGAACATTTTGTGGGCACAAAACTTTGCATTTCAGAGTGGTATGCTAGAAGTATATTTTTTACCATGTGGTAATATATTAGTATAAAAAATATTTCACCACACTTTTCAAGTCGTGAAAGTTAGGCCTTCACACGACTCATGCAGTTTACACTATCTGAAATTCAGCCTTTAATTGTTATATTCTCAATTCTGAATAAAAATAAATAACAATAAAGAAAGACGAAGCCGCTGAGAACTTTTGTTTTCTTTGTCTGTTTTAGCAATTTACAGCTCTCCAACAAATGCCCCCCTTGCAGTTGCCACAAAAAACATGTCATAGTTACCAGTGGCGTAGCTAGAGGGGAGGCTTATAGGGCTTCAGAACCTCCAAAACCCAGCCGACCCTATAATATACACATGCATTTTGACCCCCTCCTCACTCATGGGCATCCAAGCCACCTCAGCCAACCCCTTCTAGATAAGAAAGCCTAAGTGCTGAATTTTCCTGCCTCACTAAAGAAGAAAAACCTTAGGCCAGCGATTGGATACAACTGCGGCATTAGCGTTCGGCTATGAGTCATATTTTCAGTGATTGGACACGAGTTCCAGCTGAACGTTGACGCGTGTCCAATTGCTGGCCTACGGTGGTCTTCTTTAGTGACGCAGGAAAATTCAGCACTTAGGCTTTCTTACCTAGGAGGTGTTGCCTCAGCCCCAGCCCCCCAAATATATTTCTGGGTACGCCACTAGTAGTCACGCAGGCTGAAGAAGGTGTTATAGGAACATCAGTCGCCCCCCCCCCCCTCCATTAAAATCTATGGGATCATTGCTTCCACTGTAATAAATACACTGCTCCTCCTCCTTCTAAAAGGGCCTAATCGTATGGTCTACTACCGGCAGCCGGCGCATTTACCAAACTAATGTGAAGTACTACGCAGTTGTTTATTTTGTCATTGTGATATAAAAAATTTGGGTTTTTCGGACAGATACAAACTTACAAAAAAATTAGTGGCGAGTGTTTCTCAGGGTTTTTTTGCATGTATTCCAAAGTATGCGAGCCTACCCCCAATGTAGCGACATCCAAACTCGTAACAAAAACATTGATGTGTTTGCTATGCCATTTGCACCAAACTGCGCCAAAGTGCTTATTCTGCTACACTTGCTACATTTGACCAAAATGTGAGGAATTCGCGCCAACATTGCACCAGAACTTAAGTTCAAATAAATAATACTGAAAATATAACAGCTGCAGGCCTGGCTACCGGGGCGAATCGTTAGGGTAGGCTCGTGCAGGTTTTCAGGACTTTCGATAATCGCCTCAAATAACATACTATTTGATTTGATTTCGCACCAAGCACTGACAGTACTCAGAAGTTTCTCAACAAGTCTCGTGCTGTTGGTCTGTTCTGGTGGGTTAGTTAGCTTTGTTGAGTGCGCTTCTCACCACATATGGTGTAATGCAGTGAAGCAACAATTGCGAACTAGGCGTCGCAATGTTGCGTGTCTTGCTTCGCCGCAGCGCACCCGCGTACTAAGGGGAAAGGTACTCCTCCAGAGCAAGACGTGGTGGAAGAAGGTATATGGACTCTTGTAGGTATATTTTTTATGCTTTGTTTTTTGTCTGAATTAAGAATTGCAGTTTTGTTACAAGCCCCCTTAGAAATTGAAGGACACATAAATCTATGTATTCAAAATGATTGTATTTTAACGTTTCTTCAGTGGGATTTCATACCTAAAATAATCATTCACGGCAGTTTGCGCTGCTCTTCATCAGTCGTCTTCTTGTTACGGTGTCTGGTGCTTCTACAAGCAACTAAACAGCTAGTGTTTGTTCTCCTAATATTTGCTGTCTCCTCCCATTTGCAGTGATATAAATGAAAATGAAGTGTGCGGTTATGCTCCAAAAGCCCCTTTTGCTTCTCCAAAATGAACTTTTGGCTGCTCCAAAATGACTATGACCAATCACATCACTGCATAAATAAAAAAAGTAAACACTGAAACCAACACCTAAATAAACTTCATAATTTTATACAAAACCTTTAGTAGTTTTGGGGATTTTGTTTGTCACCCCCAGGCAGAGGGGAGGAAATGGGGGGGGGGGATTAAATTGGTCAAAATAACAGGTGTTGGCCGTAATTACTGTCCAAGCACCTTCTACATAGATTGAATGTGACGTCATTCGCGGCCATACCAGTATTTGATGCGCCGAGAGCATTCGGTCTGTCGTGTTAGTTCCACACCGCAGAAGTTGTAGTTCGAAGAAAGCAGTAATATTTCCTTAGACATGAACCAATTCTAGCCCGCTAACAGGTGTTACTCGAAACCAGTAAGTAGAAATAACCGTCAGTACCCAGCAATGGCGACAATTGCAAGCTATGTGCCAGCATACAGCTTACAGTTCTCTGCAAGCAAGTACAAGGATGTCAAAGGGAAAGACTTGTCAGGCACTGGGCAAAGTCATGGTTATGGTTGAAATGCAGAAAACAAGTCATGCAGAATAGAAGCATGTTTAGATGGCAAGGCAATCACCCGTGGACTATTTTGTTCTTGGAGGCCCCCTAACAACAACGCTGCAGTGAAACTTACCGTTGATTAGGTCGGGAGCCCGTTCCTTCCTTTCGCGGCATCCCGCCATGCTTGCACTGGAATGTCACATTAGCATACACAAGTTCTTGTTTCAGCGCATTGCATGGGTCTATTCCTCTGTTGGCTACTGCGACAGACTTCGATCGTTTCACCACGAAGAGCTGGAATGTTGCTGCTTGGTAGTCCTTGAAAGCCTTGTCGAATGATTGGAAATCGTCAAAGGCAGCACCGATTCGTACAACTTCAGCGACGTCATCTTCCAGTAGGTCCGAAGTACCTGACACGGACATGGCCGGCACACCTTCAGCGATGTCATCTTCCAGTATGTCCGAAGTACCTGACACGCACATGGCCGGCACAACTTCAGCGACGTCATCTTCCAGCAGGTCCGAAGTGTCGGACATGGCTGGCAAAGCCAGCGCGATTGAAACGTGCTACGATCGAAACGTTGACGTTGGCATTTGGGCGGCAGTCTCTGCCTGATCACTGACACCACGCCTACAAGATAGCTGGACAGTGTGTATAGGCACTGCCAGAGGCGAAAGCGTCAAGGGACCGGGGCCCGGGGCCTCGTAGACCACGATGAACTGATCAGTGTGTAAGGCACTACCAGACACGTGTGCGCGACTAGCGAGGCTGACCAGGCTGACCGGCTGACCAGACACAGATTGACCACTGACCGTTTTGAAATAAACGCGCGGCCACAGTGCGCGCGGCGCGCTGCGATCGCACTTGGAGCCTTGGAGTGCGCATAGAATCCAGCACCATCCGCACTCGGAGTGCGGATAAGAATCCAGCACAATCCGCACTCGGAGTGCGGATAAGAATCCAGCACAATCCGCACTCGGAGTGCGGATAAGAATCCATTCTAATCCGCACTCGGAGTGCGGATAGGGACAGCCCATCCAAGGACAGGCCGGCAGCAGCCGCGCCTGCCCCCTCTCCTAGGTCCCCTTCTAGGGAGAGGGAGCAAGTTTCTCGCTCCTGCTCGCTGGAGAGGGTCCCCCTACCGAAGGAGCAGCATGGTTGGTACTCATGCAGCTCCTGTGAAAGGAGGTGTCAAGACGAGCTTGGGTGACCCCTCGCCCAGTTCGTCCGCCACTCCTCCATCCGGTCGTGGCCGGGGTTTTCCCCCGCGCGTGCCAGGCCGGACCAGCTCAGTCATGCTCCATCCATCAGACACTTCCCAGGACATGGAGATACCAACTGATGCTGACAGTCAGTCTACTCCTGGGTCCGACCAGGATGGTATGGAATGGGAGACAACTTCTCGTAAATCTAAAAAGAAGCAACCTGTAGTAGCGCCCAAGTGATGGCCCCGATAGCTGCCGTATGGTGGTCACATCTTCCGCTTAGCTCGAGTTGGCTCTCCATAGTTCTATTTATTTTGCTAGGTTTTATCTCCTGATATTTACATATTTACACACTTTTTTAATAGATGACGAAGTTACATTTTATGCAATGGAACTGTCGCGGTATTTTAAGAAATATTGATGATGTCAATCATTTCATGGATGAGCTTCGTCCCATCGCTCTTGCCTTGCAAGAAACCCATCTTCACACTAATTCTTTTAATATTTTAAGACGTCATCAGGTTTTTAGAAAAGATCGCCCCTCTTCCACCCCTTCTGGTGGTGTTGCAGTGGTCGTGCAGAGTGGAGTTGCTTGCTCTCAAGTTCCCCTCTGCACGCCGCTGGAGAAGCTGTTGCAGTACGTCTCCTTCTGGATCGCCTTGTAACAATTGTTTCTTTATACTTACCACCTAACATTCCTTTAAACCTTCAAGAGCTGCAGGGACTTACAGGACAGCTCCCAGAACCTTTTTTAATTTTAGGAGATTTTAACGCGCATCATCCTATGTGGGGTAGTACCCGTCAAGACTCCCGTGGTGGTGTGATTGAACGTCTTTTATTGTCTTCGGGGCTGTGCCTTCTTAACGGGAGAGAGCCAACCTTTTTTCGTGCGGCACACAACTCATTCACATCTGTTGTGTCGGGTTCGCGGAAACAAACGCTCCGTGGCGTCAACATTTATTGCGGGCCAGGACTAGCTCCAACAACGGTCTGAGTCCGACTTGATGTTGCACACGCGCAGCAGCGCAGAACGTGATGGCGCATGCATCCCCGGTTGCCAGACTCCTCGCCGCTGGCACCGCCATGCGTACGTACTAAACACACGAACATAACAACATCCATTGATCTTTCTATTGCTTCCCCTTCATTACTTCCTTGCTTCTCCTGGAAGGTTCTTCATAACCCTTTTGGAAGCGATCATTATCCAGTTGTTTTTGAGAGTACCGTTCCATTGCCTAATCTTTTAAAGCGGGTCCCTAGGTGGAAGTTAGACAAGGCAGACTGGGCGCTTTTTAATCTTCACTCCGTTTTAGATCCTTCGCTTCTTTCTTCTATGTCCCCTGAGAACGCTACACTTTATGTCACTGAGCAGATACTAAAGGCTGCTCAGCAGTCCATGCCACAAACATCTGGTAATTTACACAAAAAATGTAAACCTTGGTGGAATAAGGAGTGTGCCACAACCCGGGCGGACCAAAATAGGGCTTGGGGCAGATTTCGCAGATACCCCACTTCAAGCAACTTTGTCGAGTTCAAGCAACGAAAAGCCAAGGCTCGTTGGACTAGGAAGCAGGCAAAGCGCAAGTCGTGGATGAAGTATCTCTCTTCTTTAACCAGCTTTGTCCCAGCCAAAGAGGCCTGGGACAGATACAGGAAAGTAAATGGGGATTACAGGTGCTTTGCCATTCCAACGTTTAATGCTCCTTCTTCGTCACTAAAATATATTGGTAACATACTCGGGGAACATTTTTATAATTCATCTAGTTCGGCCAACTACAGTGTTTCCTTCGGACAGTTAAAGGCTCGTGCGGAACGACAAAAGCTTGTCATGTCAGGAGGAAACTCAGCATCCTATAACCAACCATTTACGCGATGCGAGCTTGAGATGGCTCTTAATCTGACAAAGCTCTCTGCCCCTGGCCCCGATGGAATTCATTATGAAATGCTGCACCATCTTTCTCCAGAATCCCTTGAAAAATTCCTTCTCCTGTTTTTTAATGTTTTGTGGGAAAAGGCATGTTTCCCTCAGGCTTGGAAACACGCACATATCATCCCCCTCCTAAAGCCTAACAAAGACCCCTCACAACCATCAAGCTGTCGCCCAATTGCACTGACAAGCTGCCTTGGGAAAACATATGAAAGGCTTATAAACAGGCGACTGGTCTACATGTTAGAAAGCCAGAGGGTCTTTGACAACTATCAATGTGGATTCCGCCAAGGTCGATCTACCCTCGCCCACTTGGTTCGCCTGGAAACTGTGATACGTGAGGCATTTGTAAACAGGCAGCACTGTGTTGTTGTTTTTTTCGACTTAGAAAGGGCATATGACACAGCGTGGAGGTACGGGATTCCCCGAAACCTGTATGCCTGTAATATCCGTGGCCGTATGCTGCGAAGCATAAAGGAATATCTGACAGACAGGACTTTCCAAGTTCGCCTCGGCTCAGCCCTATCTGATTCCTTTGTTCAAGAAAATGGAGTCCCTCAAGGGGGTGTTTTAAGTGTGACTTTGTTTTTGCTAACAATGAATGCACTCGCACAACTGCTGCCACACTCTATTTCATATTCTCTTTATGCTGATAAATATACAGATTTCCTCATCGTCCTGTAACCTTTCTAGTTGTGAGCGCCAGTTGCAGTTAGCCATAAACAAACTGTCCAAGTGGGCCGACGAAAATGGGTTCAAGTTCTCTGCTTCAAAGACAGTCTGTGTTCCTTTTTCTTTGCGACGCGGGCTGTCTTTGGATCCATCCCTGGAATTAAATGGAACACCTATTCCAGTTAGAAAGGAGCACCGATTTCTTGGTGTAATATTTGATAAAAAGCTTAACTTTATTTCCCACCTTAAAGCTCTGAAGCAAAAATGCCTTCAGTCCACAAACCTTTTGAAAGTTTTATCTCACAAGTCTTGGGGGTCTGATAGAAAATGTATCCTGCAGTTATACAATGCCCTTGTACGATCCCGTCTTGACTACGGTGCAGTAGTGTATAGATCGGCTCGGCCCTTTGCCCTTAAAATGTTGGACCCTGTTCACCATCTCGGCTTGCGACTGGCAACAGGAGCCTTCCGGACGTCGCCCGTCCTCAGTTTGTATGCAGAATCCAATGAGCTGTCCCTGAACAAACGACGTACATATCTTAGTCTAACATATGCTTACAAGATTCTGGCCGACCCCCAGCATCCGACATACTCTTCACTTACAAGGTCAAGGTTCTTTCGCCTTTTTGAAAATAAACCAAGCATTGTGACACCGTTAAGCTTCCGTATTGAACATCTTCGCACTTCTCTGCACCTTCCTCTGGACCTCTGGAGTGTGGTGATAGGCTCGTTAGGAAAGTCAACGGTATTCCACCTTGGGAAGCACAGCGAGTTGAATCCGACTGGTCTCTTGCGAAGTTCAACAAGCACGGCATTTCCCATGCTGTAATTAAACAAGAGTTTGGTGAACTGCAAACTAAGTATGATAATTATCTTCATGTTTATACAGATGGCGCCAAGACCTCTTCTTTTGTCGGTTGCGCTGCCTATTCTGAACGCTTCTTCAAGGTTCAACGACTCGATTGTGTCGCCAGCATTTTTACTTCGGAGCTCTTTGCGGTATCAATGGCGATCGAATGCATTATCAATAGGAAAATACTATGGGCGGTCCTGTTTGTTGACTCTCAAAGTGTGATTTTTGCAGTTTGCTCTCTTAAAGACACTAAAAATATGCTTGTACAACAGATTCAATATAAACTTAACACTGCTTTGCATGGAGGTCAAAATATAAAATTTTGTTGGGTACCCAGTCACATTGGCATACAAGGCAATGAAGAAGCTGACAAGCTTGCAGGGTCTGCCGGTAACCTTCCACAATCTCTGTCCTGTTGACCCTATCAAGATATTAAGCCCTTGGTGAAGTCCTCGATTCTTCATTCTTGGCAATTGGATGGGACATGGAGTGTGGTAACAAGCTTCATGTTACCAAACCGGCTTTGGGAGTTTGGGAAAGCTCTTCAAAGCTCTTCAAAGCTCTTCAAAGCTCTTCATGTAAGAGCCGGCTTCATGAAACGTTGTTGTGCCGTCTTAGAATCGGACACTCTTTTATAACCCACAGGTATCTGCTTTCGGGAGAAGATCCACCTGTCTGCGATCAGTGTGGTGATAGGCTCACTGTTTTGCATATCTTGTGGTTGTGCCCTGGCCTTGAGCCCAAGCGCCGCATTCATTTTCCTGAATTTTTTCAACATCATATCCCATTTCATCCTGCTCTCCTTCTGGGAGAGAATCCTCTGGTCTCTTTTGAACGAGTAATAGAATTTCTTGGTAGTATTGGCCTTTTACACCGATTATAGATTTCTGGTTATCCGTTTTGTAAAACCTGTTTTATAGTACAAACCTTCAATTAGTTTGGCGCAGATGGCCTCGTAGCTATTGCGCCATAAACCCCCCAAAATCTCTCTCTCGCTTCTCGATGTAGCCTAAAAATGTTGTATAATAAACATGCGTCAGTTATGTATCACAATGTCTAGAAAGTAATTCCTAGAACATTGCAACAATGTCTTGATCTGCAAAATCTGCATTTTCTATACCAGGCTTAAAGGGTAACTCAATATGTTTCTGAGCCCATCTCTTCTTGGTGATAACTCACTCTACGGGCTCTAAGCATCCTAAAAATAAAAAAAAACTTACTACCATGCGCCACCTATTTCCCTATTAAAAAGGTGAAGAAAGATTGTATTTCTGAAACGTATCATAGAATGCAAACCAGTGGCAAGCCTGACCGAATGGCGCTTGTCAGCCAATCGTGAGTGATGGCTTCCCACGTGCATTGATCCGCATGCACGCTGCTTCTGACCTTGTTAATTCCATCCTAAGTGGTTTTATCATTTGCACTGTCGTAAGCACCTAATATCTCATTGTTGGAGTTAGAAATGCTACAAAACATAATCATGTTCAACTGATGATAAGAAATTGCGGTCGGGATCCACGGGAGCGAGAGGGAATATGATTTTCATAAGTATTGCAAGCGAATGCTCCGGGAGCAGGCGGGTGGACATATCACCCCAGCAAAAGAAGGCAAGGGGAAAAAGCCCATGATGATTAAAAACCATGCAAAAAACAAGGACCAAAAGAGGACACCTACAAAGACAAGTGCTTTTTAATCATCATGAACCACTACCAACTAGCCCAGCTTTCAACCCTGGTGCAGGGAAAAAGTAGTTTCTATATGTTTCTATTATCACGGGCTTAATAAACGGTTTTGTCATGTGAACCCGGTTAAAAATACCCGTTGGGTCCAATTGGTTTTTCCAATTGGTACCAGTTGGCGTAACCAACTGTGTTTTCGGACTCCCAACTGGAAAAATACCAATTGGTATTTGTCCAATTGGAAATAAACCCATTGGCATTTTACCAACTGGAACCAATACCAGTTGGTACTATTCCAGTTGGAATCGTAACCATCTGTGTTTTCGGACTCCCAATTAGAAAAATACCCATTGGCATTTTTTTTCAATTGGAACCGTAACCAAGTGGTACTATTCCAATTGGAACCGTAACCATCTGTTTTCGGACTCCCAATTATAGAAATACCAAATAGTAGGTATTTTCCGCATTGGAAGTGTAACAAGTTGTGTTTTGGGACTTTCAAACTCGAAACTACAAAAAGAGCCCACTTGCGCTTAACTGGACATTCATTATATGCACAGGATGCACAACAGTGAAGAGTATATGTCAAATGAACGCTTTATTTTGACTAGCACAACACCTAAATATTACAAATTGAACGTTGAGACCAATGTTTCGCGGAACTTGGATGCAGTTGATGACAGGATCGCCATCTCATTCATGCCCAGCTATGCCTCCTGCATGTCGAACACGTGTACCAGTTAAGTTGCATGTCGAAGAAGCATTGTGAAAAAATGTAGCAATGTCTAGGCCTACAACACATGGGTAAACACTTGGCTCACATTAGGTCAAAGTTGTATGATTCTCGACGCGTCATTAAAGGGGCAGTACAACAAGCCTTGTACGCTCAGTAAACGCAGCTTTCGATTATTCATTAACATTCACAACCTATAAAGCACACATTTTATATCCACGCATGGCAGTCGCAGAAGAAAAAAAACTACCAGCGTTTACCTCCTAAACTCGCAGACAGAGCAAGTGACCACATGATGTGAAGCTGATTTCATGCCACCAATGTTTATCATATTCACACGCTGTGGTTGGCAAAGCACAGGGCACACAATGAATTCCACAGATTGCTAAGGTTTGGATACTCATGTCGTCGCAGTAACTGAGCACGAGCCACTACTTGATTGCATGTCGAGGTATTGTCTTAAGCTGAAATAGAATGCTCACGCTGTTCTCATGTCCACTGTATGAGCCACACTAAAACATTGTCGCCGCGGGTATCACAAAGCTTTATAGCAAACTCCTGAGGATTGGTGTTGTTGACAATGATGACAACACTATCCCCTCAACCTTGTCATCAAGTTTTGCAGAGGAGAGAATGAAAAGAGGTATTCGCTTTTACTCTTTAAATTATGCGGCAAAAAAGAAGCTTTTTGGTCAGTGGCATTGCGTGCGAGTATTACGGGTCCCACTGGTGCCAGTAAGGTTGTGTAGAGTGAGAAACATTCGACATAATATTGTTACACAGCCCCTTTAAAGGGGCCCACCAACAATTTTTTGACTGGTTTGAAGTTCGCGCTGAAACGGAGCTCCATGAAAGCAGGAACACTGAGGAAAAAAAAATTACAGAAATTCGCAATATTTTGTGAGTTATTAGCAATATAAATATTGCAGAAAACAACTTTAAATAAGCAAAACATTGCGCTTCATGACATAAAATGAAACAGTTTAGCGATTGGAGCAAAGCGGTTGGCCAATTGGACGCGAGTTTGGTTGATAGCCCGTCGGCCCGGTCGGCCATTAGGCCTCGCTGCAACCATCGTAGCTTTGGAATCGGGTTGCCATCATTGATGAATTTACCGGGCTTATCGGATTTTGAGCGCCGAATTCTTAAAAAGGAGTGCGGAGCTGGGCGTCGCGCCGTACGAGGACACACCACGCAAGCGCCGCGACGCGTCTCTGCCTCAGTCCGCTTCGACAGCCGCGGAAGCCTCGTAGCCTCGTCTCCCGCAACTCCGCCACCGGAGCCACCTCGGCGAGTAGGAGGTACTCCGCCGCTGGGAGGCGCGCATGAGCGACGAGGCGTTGTTTTCGCCCTTTTTGAACTTTAATTTGCAACTTTATTAGCTCTATAAAAACGACTTTTTATAGAAATAATGACGGTTAACGTGTGATATACTTTATTCCGCTTCAAAATTTCTGGGACGGCTCTCGCCAATCACGAAACCCAGTGAATGTGACGTATAGTGAAAGGGAGCCCGGTTATGCGCGCGCATTCGGCACCTCGCGGCGCCACCGTCGGAGGAGGTGTTTTCGAGTTCTCAAATTAAAATATGATGCGCTAATATTTTTAAACTCTTTCGTTGTCCACTGCGTTTCCGGGACCACTAGCGTGGAGAAACCGCAAAAAAAAGTAGACGCTCAAATACTGTTGGAGGGCCCCTTTAAGTACAGCGTTCCAACCAAATGTAGCATCAGCGGTCCGAAACCAGATGCCAAAGTTTCAGAACTAATTTATCTCAATTAAAAGTTATAACCGATTTTCAAAAAAAAAATATTACAAGAATGGGGCCCACTTTTGGTAACTGACACCATTCAGCTCTATGTATTCGAAGGCTGTTAGCCACCATTTTTCCACTAAAAATTGACACCTGTGCTTCATCTTCCCACTCAAATTGACACCTACTCCGTTTTCCACTGAAAACTGAAACCTGTAATTCATTAACAATGCACTCAAGATTATTAACAAGTAACTGCTCACACCCCAATTACAACTTCTGAAAGCATGACACTTATTGTGTTCACTCTGTCTAATAATACAAAAAAGTAGATTAAGACAAACTAATCATCACAAAAGTAAATTACGACAAACTAATAATCTCAAAAGTAAATTATGTCAATTGTGGTAAACTGTGGCAAGTCAGTGCTTTCAGGAATCCATAGTTCATTTTTTTAGATGCCTAAAACACTTCTTTTTTTCACTGACATTTTATTACACTGGGTAACAAAAACTTTCAAGCGGACAGCTCAAAAGATTCTATTTTGTAGAGCTTCATTCATTCAGGCTCCTACCCTGCACTGACCGTATAGCTAGGAGTGTCTGAGGATATTTATTAATCAGAAATCGCCTATTTGCAATGCAGCAAGCATCAAGAAAAGAAACAAAGAAGTTTCCTTACCTTGCACCCTTAAACTGTTTGTTATCCATCCTTCGCGCTCCAACGAGGTGGCACGCCAAATGAAGTAATTATCACCACACTACTTAGCACTTGCAGCAATAAAACATAACTTGTTGAATCTCTACTGTAACCATGCCACAGATGTTGTGCATGCCATCGGTATGATTGGAGCCGTGTGCGTGCTCTTTCTTCGCGGACATAGTCGCGGACGCGGACGCCATCTTTGTTTGCCCAGTGTGCACAGATGCTTCCGAGAATTCCGCCGATTTTAGCAGGAAAAAAAGTTTACACGCGATATTTAAGAAATCGATTACAACACCATACCGAACAAAGAAAAACAAAACCTTCCACTTTCAATTTTCATGTACAAATTGTCCTCATTTTGAGATTAAAAAAGTATGAGCAAGTGGTCCAATCAGATCCAATAACGATACCCGCTGATATAATGCATGCGCAAAGGCGGTGTCGGAGTATCGGGTATCGTTATCGGAGGCATGGAAATAATCAACTAAAACTCTTTAATAGAGGTTTTAGTAAATCGTTTCAATGCCTCCGTAAAAAAAAGAATATATATATATATATATTTTGAAAAATGCCATTTTTACATTCCCCAACATCTAGAGAATATTCCCAGAAAGTTTCATTTGTTTTGACTGCGTAGTTATTTTGTTATAAATTATTTTGGGGTCCACAGATGCTAAAGAAAAGGTAGAGGTTCAAGCACTTTGAACACATTTTTCTCCAGTCCACTTCTTGGCATAAATTTCACTTTCGTAAGAAAGGCTCACTCATTGTTTTTGCTAACTGGAATTTAATGGTCAATGCAACGATGACATTGTTTTTTTTTTTTTACAAATACAAAAAATCTATTTGATTTGTCAATGTGATATGTTAGTATAAAATAAATTACTTTTAAAAAATTTGGTTTTCTCAGTTTATCTGAAGAAAATGTTGAATATTAGATTACTTTAATTAGTTATAGTTTTCCTAAACAATGTCAGTGCGTTCCTGATAAATACGACTAATCTTTTGTACAATTCCTGTACACAGATACAAATTTGCAAAGTTGACCCTTTTGGGTAGTGTCCTCCCTTAATTCACCAGTTTCCGCGGATGTGGCGTCACCTGGCGGCAGAAATGCAAACTAGTAAAATATCTGGTATCGAGGATACTGGGTATGATAGGAACGCCATTAGACTTGACTTCTCCACGTTGCTGGGTTCTCCTTGTCATCGGCGTTTCAGTCTAGAGTTTGCGGCTCCGCTACTTTTCGGTAACCGGTGACGATGGCCGAAGACGAGAACATTCCGTTCTCGTTTCAAGCTGACGGCTGGGTTGAAAACCCTCCGCAGTGCGCCAACTTGTCGCAAGATGAAGTGTGGCGATACTTGCGCAGCAAGTCGGACTCGGTTCGGCATGGCAACCGAGGATGGGCCTTCTAGGAAGAAGGTTATGTCCGCCTTCACTTACGCAAAATGGCGGTGAAGCGTGAAGCTTTCCCAAGCTTTCCTACCAAGTCATACACTTGGATTTGGATCCGGCTAATAGACACTTCAGTCGTATCCAAATCCAAATCCAAACTCTCGAACCGGGAACCCGAAAAGTGGTGGATTGAATCCCAATAAAGCTATTTACCATTTGGAAGTTGTTTAATTGATATTAGAATAATTAAATACTCAATGAAATGGCCAATTGGTGCATCACATACCAATTGGGCACTACCATTCTAATTGCGATCTCGAAACAGATGCTAAAGGGAAACATTCCATTTGGGATAACCAATTAGAAAAATGTAACCCAATTGGTGATTGGAAACAACTATCCCAACTGAGATGACCAGTTGGAAAATGCATCCCAGTTGGAATGGCCAGTTGGTGGATTAGGTTCCAATTGGAAATCTCAATTCCAATTGGAGTCACCAATTGGAAAAATGTAAACTAATTGGTATCACTGGATACCAATTGGAAACAACTATCCCAACTGGGATGACCAGTTGGAAAAATGCATCTCAATTGGAATGGCCAGTTGGTGAATTAGGTTCCAATTGGAAATCTCAATTCCAATTGGAGTCACCAATTGGTAATGCCAAAACCAATTGGATTCTGTGATTCCAATTGGGAACTCTCAGATTCCAATTGGTACCAATTGACTTTCCAATTGGAACCAATGGGTATTTTTAACTGGGAAACTTTGAATGCATAATGGTACCCCCTACATTCATGTTTCTCAAATGGGGGTCCGCAAAACGCTGCCTCATCGGTCAAGCCCGGCAATAAAATTTGTATCTTTTTCATATTGACATGAAACATACCAATTTTCAGGTGAGTTTTCTCGTGTGTATGCCAATCAGAAGTCTACTTCACACTAGCCTTTAGTTTTATTTGTTTATTAACTAATGATCATAATTAACCTAAACCTTTCCCTTCACCTCACCACAAACATAGTCCTCCATGATATCCGCCGATCCACAAGGAGTCCGTGAAACATTGATAGTTGAGAACCACTGCGCTACCCTATATAACAAAAGCAAGCATCTTCAAAAACCTTTTTAGCAGTTTCTTAAACAACCTTTTCATCTTTGCGTGAGCCTGTTCAGTGAGGACATGCCCAAACACACCTATTTTGGCTAGTGACAACATCGCATTGACACTTGCCTTGCTTTGTGGCAGTAAATGATGAAACAATCTAGTATTTATGACAGCAATTTTGAAACTGCAAAGCTGATGCAACTGTGACAGTGCTAGACAATTATGTAGATATGTTAATTATGTCTGCATGTATCGGCTGCAATGCCTCCAATTTTCACATGCAGTTTGTAAATGTGACATACCAAACTTTGTGTCCTCCTTGACAGGAACCACAGTCCACTGTTTCCGTCCTCTTGAAAACTTCAAGGCACACATGTCCTGGCCATCTTCTTCGATACGAGTCTTTCTGTCTGCATTGCAGTTAAAATGCAGTGCTGCAATGTACGTCCTGAAATCAACACCAATGTACAATAAATTATAACAGTCTTGATATCCTGCATAATGCAATGCCCACCTTGCCTGCAGTCCTTCGTAGCAGTAGCCAACAGACTTGGAAGCCAAGTGAACTAAAACACCGTGAAATGCCTCCAGTGCAAATGTCTGCTCGTCTGAGGAGAGCTTGGGTATGTCCCGGAGGAGGTGACTGGAAAGGACCACCGATTCCAACGTTTTGAAGGTTTCAGTTCCTATAAGAGGAAAAGTATTAATGGGTAAACATTCACAAAACTAAATTCTACACGCCAAGAACTCACCCTCCTCAATTTAGAGTCGATCCTGTAGTTCCCCATGTAGACACACAGGGTGTAGCGAGTTGGGGTGATGGTGGACATCACAGATGTGTCGTGTGATCGATGTCCACTTTGCGAGGAAGAGGTCCCCATTGTTGTGACTGGTGCGGGCACACCAGTAAAGATGTCTTGTGATGGTCTCCAGCCACCTTGCTAGGGCCTTGTGCTGTGGCGACTCGGCCAAAGCTACAATCTTCTTTTTGATGCCTGTAAATATTATTCACTTTTGTATTTCCATGCATTGATTTAAAGGGAAGCTGAAACTCTTCATAAAAAAAAATGAGTTAGAGGTGAATTCTACAGTATTTATATCCCGTGAATCTGAATATCACGTTCATTTTTCCCCCGCAGGGGGCACCTGTGAAAGCAGGTGTTTGGAGAGTGGCGTCTCCACGGACCCCGAGCCCCGCAGGGGGCGCCTGCACCTTAGGTGCTAGGTGCTTGGTGAGTAGCGTCCCCACGGACCCCAGCCACATTGGCGACACCACAACCCTGAGTAAAAAGTGGCTAAGACCCACCCACGTCTGGCTGTGCGTGGCTTTCCCGTGTCCGGGGAAAAGGGCATCCTGGTGGTTGAGCCGATCCAGGGGTAGGTTTGGACCCTTCGGGGCCCCCCGGGTGAGGCAACACACCACTTTGGCCCCCGCTTCCCGTAGACGGGTGTCCTGGCTTGGCCCGACCAGGATGATTCAGTCAGTCGCCATATCTTCTACTATCCCCTCCTATCTTTCTCTTTTCTCTACTCTTCCTTCATTCATATTCACCATCTTTGGCGGCAAGGGCTAACCTTGGGTGGCGATAGACCCGTTGTCTGGACCCACACTAGGTTATAGTGTCTTGGCAGCACTGATAGCGTAATGTCGTCAGCAAAACCTTTATTGCTATGGCGCATTACCTATCCCCATGTTGGGCTCCGTGGTGGGTGGTGCGCTACAGATGCCGAACACCTTCCCATTTCTTATGGGTTCTAAACTAAACCAAAAACCTGATCAGGCCCTGAAAAGGGTCCGGACCGAAGTACACGTTAGAGAAGCATTTGCACCCGTGGAGAAGTTCCCTCGATTTCTCGTCATGCACTCGGAAACGGAAAAACCCTTATCCAAGCTATCCCCTTTCCTTGTTTCAAAAACCCTCGAATCTGTGATTGGAAAGAATTTTAAAGCGAAAAAAATGCCATCCGGAGATCTCCTAATTGAAGTTGTAACCTGTCAGCAAAGCACAGACCTGCTAGCACTCAACTTGGTTTCTGACTACAGGGTTACTGTATCACCTCACCGGACGTTGAACACTATTAAAGGCGTAATATCAGAAGATGACCTTCTAGAATCCCCCGAAGATGAAATTGTTGATGGCCTTCATGACCAAGGAGTTATTGCCGCAAAACGAATTTCTTTTCGCCGGGACGGCCAAGAGATTAAGACAAAGCATGTTATTCTGACTTTCGAGCTGAGAGCACTCCCAGAATCGGTTAAAGCCGGGTATCTAAACTGTAAAGTACGGCCGTATGTGCCAAACCCTCAGCGTTGCTTCCACTGCCAGAGGTATGGCCATAGCGCCCAGAGCTGCCGTGGAAAGACAACATGTGCCAAGTGTGGCAAAAATGATCACCCTGCAGAGAATTGCTCGAATCCACCTTGCTGCATCAACTGCTCTGAACCTCACCCTGCTTATTCCCGATCTTAGCACAGAGCACAGAGATTAGCACAGAGGCAAGGGATGCCTCTGTGCTAATGGAGGGGAGACAAGAGGAGAGGCGGCAACACCAGCCCCAGGGAGAAGGCACTGGTGCCTCCTCCATTCCAAAGGACGGGCCATCGAACGATGTGCCTGCCTTGGTTACTCGGACCCCTCCCAGGAAGAAGGAGGGTGTGTTTCGTTTTAAGGCTTCGGGAGAAGCCTCGACATCTAAGGACGTGCCCGTACCAGCTGCTCCCTCAGCCGTTCAGCCTGAGGAGGAGCGGATGGAACTCGGTGAACTTCCTCCCCCTCGTTCGGTCCCACCTGATGACGCCAGGCTTAAAAAGTCATCACAGAAAAAGCTCAATCCGCGAGTAACCCCACCCAAACCGCCCCAGGGCACCTAGGGCAGGTTTCCTTTTTTTGTTTTGTTGTTACTTTAAACCATTTTTAACATGAACACATATAGTTTTATACAGTGGAACTGTAGAAGTCTCCTGCAAAATATTGATGACATTCATTTCTTTCTGGATGAGCTACAGCCCATTGCTGTGTGCTTGCAGGAGACATATCTTAACAGCACCCATACAAATGTTTTTAATCGTCACCGCGTTTTTAGAAAGGATCGGGATTCAGACCACTCTTCTGGTGGTGTTGCCATTGTTGTACGGAGTGGCATAGCGTGTGTGGAAGTTCCTTTGCGTACATCACTAGAAGCAGTTGCGGTACGTGTTCTTGCAGATCGTCTCATTACGGTTGTGTCCTTGTATTTACCACCTCATCGTCAACTGCATCTTCATGAACTTGAAGGATTGGTTCAGCAACTCCCAACGCCTTTTTTAATATGTGGTGATTTTAATGCTCACAGTCCCTTGTGGGGCAGTAAGCGCCTTGACTCTCGTGGCGCTGTTGTAGAAAGTTTTTTACTGTCCTCAGACGTATGTCTTTTAAATAAGAAAGAACCAACATTTTATAGTTCCACTCATAATTGCTTCACATCCATCGACCTCTCCATTTCATCACCATCATTACTTCCCTGTTTTTCTTGGAAGGTTTTAAACAACCCTTTCGGGAGTGATCATTTCCCGGTTGTAATTGAAAGCCTCGTTCCTCTGCCGACTATTTTAAAACGAACCCCTAGGTGGAAACTGGACAAAGCCGACTGGGCACTGTTTAAACTTGATGCAGTGCTTGACCCGTCAGTTCTAGCAAATTTGTCACCTGAAGAAGCGACAGTGTATGTTACGGAGCAAATCATAAGTGCCGCCCAAGACGCCATTCCTCGCACCTCTGAAAATTTACCCAAGAGGTGTAGGCCTTGGTGGAATGAAGACTGTGCCACCACAAGGAAAAAGCAGCATAGGGCATGGGATACCTTTCGAAGGTACCCTACTTCTACCAATAGGATAGAATTTAAAAGACTAAGAGCAAAGGCCCGATGGACTAGGAGAAAAGCTAAATGGAAGTCCTGGACCAAGTACATTTCCTCCCTAAATAGTTTTGTCTCGGAGAAGGAAGTTTGGGATAGATACAAAAAAAATCAAAGGGGATTACCGTTGCTTTGTTATTCCTCTATTTAGTTCCCCTGCTAATTCGCTGAAAGATGTTGCTAATGTGCTTGGAGAGCACTTCGAGAATGTTTCTAGCTCCCGAAATTATCGGACGGAATTTAAACGTTTTAAAGCAAGTGCTGAGTGTCACCGTATACCCATGTCCGGTTGTAGCTCTGATCCATACAACACTCCTTTCACAATGCAAGAACTAGAGGTGGCTCTGGGCTCCAAGAAAAAGTCGGCTCCGGGCCCTGATGGGATCCACTATGAAATGCTCCGTCATTTGTCTCCAGAATCACTGAACACACTACTAGGTTTTTTCAACTATCTGTGGGAAGCAGCTTACTTTCCTCAAATCTGGAAACAGGCGCATGTAATTCCTTTGCTGAAAGCTGGGAAGGACCCTTCGGACCCCCGTAGTTATCGTCCAATTGCGTTAACGAGTTGCCTTGGCAAAACCTTTGAACGCCTTATTAATAGGCGGTTAATATACATTTTGGAGCATAGCCACTTCTTTGCTAATAACCAATGTGGCTTTCGAGAAGGGCGGTCTACTTTGGACCACTTAGTCCGTCTGGAAACAACTATACGTGAAGCTTTCGTAAATAGGCAACATTGTGTTTCTGTTTTCTTCGACTTGGAGAAAGCATATGATACGACATGGCGGTATGGTATCCTTCAGGATTTGTATGCCTCTGGTGTACGTGGTCGCATGTTGCGATGTATAAGCAGTTTTCTCACAGGTCGCTCCTTTCAAGTTCGACTTGGCACCACACTATCCGACCAGTACGTCCAAGAAAACGGTGTTCCTCAAGGAGGTGTATTGAGTGTCACCTTGTTTGCTGTAAAGATTAACTCGTTGTCAAAGGTAATTCCACCTTCCGTTTCATACTCTACGTGGATGATATTCACATTTCGGTTTCTTCTTGTAATTTGTCTAGCTGTGAGCGGCAACTGCAGCTTACCATCAACAAAATTAGTAAGTGGGCTGACGAAAATGGGTTTAAGTTTTCGCCTGAGAAGACTATCTGTGTGCCATTTTCTCTGCGCCGGGGGCTGTTTCTAGATCCGGAACTGACTTTAAACAGGGTTCCTATTAGTGTAAAAACAGAGCATAAATTTTTGGTTATAACGTTTGATAAAAAGTTAAACTTCGTTTCCCACCTGAAGGGCCTGAAAAAGAAGTGCCTTAAATCAGCCAATATTCTTAAAGTCTTAGCGCACAAGTCATGGGGATCCGATAGAATATGTCTGCTACGCCTATACAACTCCCTTATCCGGTCACGTCTGGACTATGGTGCTATAGTTTACGACTCAGCGAGACCTTCTGCGCTCAAAATGTTGGATCCTGTGCATCATCTCGGTTTAAGGCTCGCTACAGGTGCCTTCCGCACATCGCCCATTCCTAGCTTGTACGCTGAATCTAATCAGATGTCACTTAGGCACAGACGACGTTATCTTGCTGTGACTTATGCTTCCAGAATTCTGTCCTATCCAAATCACCCAACTTATGGTGCTTTGCAACATTCTCGGTTTGCTCGTCTTTTTGAACATAAGCCTAGGGTTGTCCCACCTTTAAGCCTTCGCCTTGAGGGCATTTGCACATCTCTTGATCTCACCCTTGACGAGACCGACCTTTTGCAGAAGGGCGGAAATGAAGCTCCGTGGAATACGTTGCCCGTCTTTTGTGATTGGTATTTTACTAGATTTAACAAACATAACGTCCCCCCAGTCGTGATTCAGCAAGAATTCCTTGAGTTGCAGAAGAAGTATGGTAACCACTCCCAATTTTATACCGATGGTGCCAAATCACTGCATTTTGTAGGATCAGCAGTTTACTCTGAAGGATTCAGTAAGGTTCAGCGTCTCAAGGAATGTGCAAGTATTTACACGGCAGAGCTGTATGCGGTGTTGATGGCCTTGGAGTATATTCTCACCAGTAATACAATGAAATCTATTTTATTCGTGGATTCTCAAAGTGTCCTCACCACACTTTGCTCAACGAAGGGAAGTAAAAATAGACTTGCACAAATTGTCCGATCTAAGGTACAATGTGGTCTGCGGCTTGGCCGAGACATAAAATTCTGCTGGGTGCCTAGCCATATGGGAATCCTAGGTAACGAAAGAGCAGACAAATTGGCCACTAGCTCTAAACACCTACTGCCAACTACTTCACAGATTCCATTTCAAGACATAAAGCCCTTAGTAAAATCATTAGTTTTCCAGCTATGGCAATCGGAGTGGAATCTGGAATGCGAAAACAAACTTCATAGGATTAAACCAGCTCTTGGTATGTGGGAGAGTGCATCCCACAAAACCCGCCGCCGTGAAGTTCTTTTGTGTCGTCTTAGAATTGGACACTCCTACCTCACCCACAAACATCTACTCAGGGGGGAAGCCCCACCCCTGTGTGATGACTGTGGGGAGCGTTTAACAGTTTTACACATTTTGTGGCTGTGCCCAGGGCTTGAGCAAGAACGACGTACACATTTCCCCGAGTTTTTTTCACACCAGATTCCTTTTCACCCAGCGCTGCTGATTGGGGAGACTCCTATAGTACCGTTTGATCGTGTCATAAGTTACTTAAGAAAAACCGGCTTCCTACTGCAGTTGTAATTTTAATTCTATGATTTTTAACCTTGTCACATGAACCTTTTTTAGATAATTTGTATAAAAAAGTCCTGACTATGTTTCAACTACACAAGCTTGGCGCAGTATGGCCATAGTAGCTTTGCGCCATAAAGCCCGCAATCAACAACAACAACGTTCATTTTCCCCGAAGATGTAAGTAAACGCGAGAAAATGCGAAAAACCTCGTACCAATCATGACGTCATACAAGGATATTTGGGCTGCTAAGCGCGTGTCGCTTGTGTGGGCAGTGCATGCAATTGCAAGCTTGCCAGGTGTATTTTTCTGCACTGACACCAGTAGCAACAGTGTGCGTGCATAGGTATCACAAGCACTGAAGATGTGCGAGAGCAGTGGTTCCAAAAACTTCTTGTGAGACGTCTTGCCCCGGGAAGGAGGAGCTTCGGCGGTTCTTTAAAAATTAATTTCTGCTACATCCGTGCACGAAATTGAAAAATAATCTCGATATTCGTGATCCTGGAAAGTGCTTTTTTCTCAAATACAGAACCGCTTCAGTTTCCCTTTAAAACAGGCTTTATCCAAGCACTGTTCTCAGTAGTTTTAATACTAAGAGCAGTACTTGGGTTAGGCCTGCAGACCAAAACATTTTTGATGCACTTGATGTTCAAGTATGAAAGTCTATGTCAAAGAGCTTATGCTCGAAGATGTACTAGGTCTGTTCAAAAAGTATGCGACCCGAATTCGTTTTGCAGAAACAAATGAAGTACGGACAGCACCCTCTGGTGGGAGGGTGGATGGAACATTAAAGGGGCCTTGCAATCCTATTTAAGTGTCTACCTTTTTTGCGGTTTCCGTACCTCTTGTGATTCGGGCAATCCAGCGGGCATGGAGAGAGTAACTAAATATCAGTGCATCTAATTTTAACCGGACAACGTGGAAGCTTCCTCCACCTACGGGGGTGCCCCATGGTACCAAAAATGACCGCATCTACGCATCTCCACGTGATGAATGATGTTGATTGGGGCGAAGCTCTGGTGGTGCTGATGATACTGATTTTATTGTTCATAGGTAGTGCTGATGGTGCCGATTTTTTTTTTATTGCTCATAGGTAGTGCTGAGTTCCGGGTTGCGTTTTGACTTCATTATTACTTCTTTATGGTCGGTGAAATGCAGAGCCATGCATGCAAAGTTTAACGCGATTATATACGCATTTGACTGCAGCGCCCTCTCCTGTATAGACGTTGAGCGGCTACATGCAACGTTTCATCCACGACATCCCCAGCTCTTGAGTTACTACCACATCTCAGAGCCTCCTACTCGTCCTGCAGTCGTGGCCGAGTGGTTAAGGCGATGGACTAGAAATCCATTGGGGTCTCCCCGCACAGGTTCGAATCCTGTCGACTGCGCTAGCATTTTTTATTTTTTGAGAGCACGGACGGACGGACGGACAAGGCTAGACCCTAAGGAGCTTCGCCCCTAACACACATGGCATGTGACGACATCGTGACGTTGACGGTCCTGGCCAGCTCCTGCCTTACGACTGGTCAAAGCAGCTAAAAGCTTTTTTTTTAATCCAAATACAAAATATAAGTGGTGCAAACCATTTAAAATATTCATGGAAGTAGTTTTTATAGTTGACATAGTTGAACGTGAGCACGTTGGTTTTGATAACTTGTTACAGAAAGAATAAATAAAAAGGACGGACAAGGACGGACATCTTTCAACTTTCAACAACATGTAGCGTTTTTATTAGACAATGGCACCGAGATCGGTGGACCATGAGGGAAAGGGGGAGCAGGAAAGGAAAAGTGAAAGAAGGGAGGGAGAGGGGAGGTAAAAGAGGAAAGGAGGGAAAGGGGGAAGGAAAGGAAAAGTGAAACAAGGGAGGGAGAGGAGAAGGTCGGGGCTGCAGGAGAGCGAGGATCTGTTAGCCTAGTACGACAAGAATGGGAGGGTCGGCATGAGAGACTCGGGAAGTTGGCCCGGTAAGATTAGGAGGGGGGGGAGGGAAGATGGGAGTCATCTTGAGACACAGAGCGGCGCCGCATTGCCGCATTGATGAGAAAAGAAACAAATGCAGTTCATACAGTACGGAAACAACAAATGACCCGTCGACATACCCGCCACTTCGCGGCCACTTCACGAGTGCGCGCGCTCGGCCGTCCACGCCACTACGTCGCACACAAACTAAAGGAGCGGAAGAACGACATTCATGCTATCGCATTCATAACTCAAAAGAAGTGCTCAGGCGTCCTCGGACTTTTTTTCCTTTTCTACACATTTCCCTGGGCTAATGAAGCGTGCAACTGTTGGGCCCCCTGCCGGATGATCTATATCTGGCAAAGGCACATTTCCAGCAAAAGGTTGTCTGGGGGCTTATTTCGGGGAAAAACACTTATCATTGTTCATACTGTCGTGGGTCGGTCGCATTCTTCCCCTCAAGGCCAAGCAGAAATGAGGCTTGATCTCTGGCAACAGAGAGCCGTGCAGGCACAGAGAGGAAGGAGCAGTGGTCTCATAGTCCAAGATGGTGGAAAAGGGGGCACAAGAGCCAAAGCAGTGGCATCCACATCAGAAAAATGGCTCTGGCCAGAGAGCTTGTTTAGGAAGTAGACGTCGGTAAAGAAGGAGACCTGTAGCAATTTTTTCATGGGATGCACATGTTTTGTTTTCATATTGGCTTACCTTTGCTGACATGCCAGAGGTCGAAACGGTGCTGGACAAGGGGGTGCTGCCGCTTCATGTAGGCACTGACTTGCACGTGCCTGTCAGTCACGATCACTTCCACCGTGAGACCCCGCTCCTCAAGGTGAAGCAAAGCCCTGGTCAGCCCCTCCAGCTCCATTTGGCAGCTCGATTTCACTTCGGTCGACTGAACAACACCCAATAAAGAAATGCAATGAACAGATGTGGCCTACAGTAATAATGCATTGCATGAATTAACTCCCTATCTAGATGGAATTATAAGAGCAAAAAACTATAAAGTTAAATAATACTGACAGCATAAACAGAGGGAGGGACAGAACAGCACATCTTTGGACTTTGAACACAAATTGTTTTAAAGGTGCAGGCATCCAGCCAAAGAGACCCAGAGAAGGAGATCGAAAAGCAGGAACAAGGAAGGGTGAAGGCCGTAGGGAGAGGATAAAGGTGATACAAACAGGAAAATTACCAGCGGAAAAAAAAAACACACGAAAAAGTGAAGTAGCCTGGTAACTACATCAGCGGACGTCCAACGACCGCAGGATTTGTGTCAAGCCCAGCAACTGCAGGCGGAGATATGCTACCTCTCTTGTGAAGAAAGAAAGTAAAGGCGCCGAGACATTTCGAGGTGCATTCCCCCCCTCAGGGTGCGTGCACGCCATTAGTATGTAAGTTTGGAGCTTCTGAGACCGCCACACGATAGCTCTGCCTTTTGAGAAGTTGCTATTAAGACCAATTTATATAGTTGAAGAAAAAGTTGGCAAGCTTGGATAAGTTCCAGAGAAGGAAAGTGGATGAATAGACTCTATACTAATGCTCGTATGACAGCATGGTTTTTCTTTCGAAACAACTATTTCAATACTTTGAATGAACAAGCAAAACCCATTGCACAACACCAACATCCAGAAAGGATGCTCATGCCTAGTCCATCTGTCTCTTTTTTACATTTTCTGTCCATCTTATATTTTCCTTCAATCTCTGGATTCTTTCATAGACAATCTGCATATAGGTAGTAACTCTAGGCCCGAGACATACCTACACAGCCTTGTCATATTAGACAAGAACATAATACGAATGGTGCAAAGCCTTTGTGGTACCCACCTTTACAAGCTCCAGGTGAATGATTCGGTTGAGGGACGTCTCCAGCAATGAATACGTCCCATAAAGGGCAGAATATCCAGGTGAGTCCGACCGCCCGTCACCGGCCAGCCGCAGTGAGCGCCCTCCGAGGCTTTGAACAAGATTTTGTTGTTCAGCAGTCCATACCTGTTGCAAAAAAAAAAAAAATAGAATCTTGTTCAAACAAAATCAAAAAAATGTCTAGGTTTATAGCAACTCATGAGGAAATTATACAAGAGGGCAGGCAACACTACAGCTGCACTACTTTCCTATTGGCGGCATGTGCGAACTACAGGGGGCACTTTGCTATCATCATCATCATTTGTAACGTCATAGATAGGACAGACTGGGACAGACCACGGAGATTTTGGATCTCCGCTCGTCAGCTTGCTTCATGCGACGCTTGGGTAGCTTGCCGCGAAGCCTCTTTCACGTGTTGTGCTTATTTGGTGAAGTGATATTTGTAGTGGGGCATTTTACGAAAGCTTAAAATCGTGGCACGCGTAGTCGTGCTACCGAACACTTTTGGCGCAGAGCTGTCGAAGCGCATGGGATAGTGTGCTGTTCTTTACCCTTTATCGTAGCAGACGACGAGGGTTCGTCTGCTACGATGTGTCGCGGAACCGAAAGGAAAAAAAGTAGATTTTCTGATAGAAATCGCGTCCCGCGGGCAACGGAATCAAACGCGAGCTTGAATTGTGAGCGTCTGCTATTTCGTGAAGGAAGCAATTGACATCCCGTGCTTTATTTGCAGGTTTTAAGTCGCTCTGTTGCCGCACAGACGCTGAAATACACCAGTGTGTCAAGAAATGCTCAGAACAAATGCATCAGCGGCTTCCAATATGTTTATCACCACCCGTGTGTCGGTGAAAAATTGAACATTTGTCGACAAAACTCCCCCAGCAGAAACCTCTGACTGCCCAAAAAGCACAAGAGAAAGCTAAACATAGTGACTTTACCCGAGGCTTGTTCAACATCATCATGTTTAACATTTACCTACGTCAGCTCACTTGCCCCGTCGTATTTTGCTCGAGAAAGCTCTCGTTCTCGACGCCCTCACCAAGGCTAATATCTGATCCACCTGTAATGACGATCGAAATCAAAAGTACCACGAAAAGTTTTGCTGGATATTCCAACAGACTAGTTTTAAGCCGTACCCTTTCAGTGATTCACGCATAATACCATGCTCAAACGGATCAAGCTTCTGCTCGGACAGCATCATCAGTTTTCTTCAGTGTAAACGGTTATAAGAATTGAAAGATCGCAACCAGCTGCTTTGTAGACAGCTGAGTGCGGAAATTTACGCCGTCTGTAACTATCTCTACGGCAGCCGAGTTGCTTGAAGTCATCGCAACTATAAACTACAGGTTGCAGCGTTCAACGTTTGTAGATAAATGTTGGTAGTGACTGCACTCTCGCATCCCCACCCATCACTCCGAACAGAAAGGCGCTAGTTTCGGTTTGAGGTCGGTACCTTTTCTACAACATAGATGGCGGCAGCATCAGTCTTCTGCACTCGGTGCATTTGGCGAGTTCGTTTGAGTCCAGTTCTCCGTGCAACACTCTGCGAGTGCGATGCATTCTGGGAGAGAACTCGAACGGTCCCAGTGCGTGTGAAACGAACTCGCTATTAGATTGCTACCTGCAGGCGTCGAGTTTTGCGGTCCATTTTAGGTCGAGACTGGTGACTTGGGTCACCCTATATATGAAGCGCTTGGGACTTGCTTAAGCCGTCTCCGCAGATAATCCTGTCATCGTGTGAGTAGGGAACGCCGTGTTTTTTTTTACGTATGACGTATGGGCGGTGTGAATACGACCTCACGGTCCACATGCACAGATCACCCGGCTCTCCCAGACGAGCCGGTGCGCATACCCGTCCGGCTACCTGGTCTCTGTCCTGGGCGTCGACTATCGGTTAGCTTTTAGTGCCCAACGCCAAAGCAGATTCTCGAGATCACTTGGTTGTTGATCATCCTGTGCGCCACCGTTTCGACCGCGCCACCCCTGGCACTGCATATCCTCCGGATGACGTTCATGGTGCCGTGGCCTTACTGAGAGACCGTAGACCTGCAGGACCTACCAGAGCTGTCTTCGTCAAAGTGCAGTCCAAGAATTTTGACAAAAGGGGCCGGCTCAATTTTGTTTCCATCCAGGCTTCGGTTCATTCTGCTGCATATGCCCACGTCCCCTTCTAACTTGGTGGAAAGGACTGCGTAGCTCTCCGGCGAGGTCTTGAAGCCCACGTTGCCGAGATGACTTGTCACGATGTCCAGTCCACACTCCAGCGTCTCTTGTTGTCGCACGTCCCCCCTTGATCGTCCATGGGGAGACGACGTCCGCATAGATGGTGAAGCGGAGATGCATTACCTTCTGCAGTTTGCGAGGCAGTTCCACAATGACTAGGTGGAAAAGCTGGAGCATCAGGGCACAGTCCTGCGGTACACCTACTCTATTAAGCCTAGGCTTCTCCAGATTACCGCCGATCCTGACCGCGAAGGTGCGCGCCTCCAGAAACAACTTGGTAAATATTAACGTCCGGCCCCCAAGGACGAAGGCGACCGTTTCTTTGATAATCGTCCAGTGGGGGACGCTATCAAACGTATTCTGAATGTCCACGGCAATGGCCGTCCTGATGTCAGACACCTTCGGCGTCGGCTTCTTGGTGAGGTCCCGGGAGATCAGCAGAAGGCTCTCTTTTCTGCCCAGGTTAGCCCGGAGGCCAGTCTGGGTCGGATGAACGGCTCTGGTTCGCTCCAAGTACCATGAGTTTTCTGCAGATCAGCATCCTCGCCCCCGGCTTGCGTTGGTACGATGTGGTGGAGATTGGCCTGAGTCGGTGAGGGTACTTTGCTCTCTGCCTGGTTGGGTATCGGCACCGCAGTGGAACGTTTCAAATGCTCTGGAATGTTCCAGCTGCCTCACGCCTCGATGACTTAATCAAGTAGCTTGACTTCGACCACGCCAGAAAGGTTCCACAGCAGGGACACTGACGCTGTCGGTTCCTGGGGCTTTTTGCGACTTTCAATGTTGCAGCACCTCTTCCAGCACGCTCATGGCGATCGGCGGGTTCCTGGTTTTCTCTTAGCTGACCGTCACTAGCTCGTATGGGTTGCTGTTAACCAGACGGTTAACCATTTCGAGAATCGAAATGATTAACCGTCTGGGGCAAGCTCACGTCGCCCGCCCCTCTATCGCCAGTGTCTCCCCCGTCATGTTCATCTAATCTTAAGGGCTAGCGCGAGCAGGACAATCCTCTTTCGCTCCCTCGGCCTAACATGGAACGGATGCGTATTTATAGACAGTAAACGGACGATACGCGGCGTGGCAACGCCGCTCGCGACTGACTGCCAGCTTCTCGATAAGGACACATCTTGGTCACTCATGGCAACACGCGGTCGCTGCGCTGCCTGGCAGGCGATGCGCGGGAATGAGCCGCCGCAGACTGTCGTCGCGAAGCGGCGTGAACGGAGAAGGGGCTGTAGGGGGAGTGTAGGTTCACACGCGCCCCAGTGATATATGCGCCATCAAAGCTCACTGCGGGCCGGCGCAGAAACCACGCGTTACTATATGTGACAAAGGAGCGTCTTCTTCGAGGAGTGGCCAATCCTGCGCGAGCGGCGTTGCCATGTGGCGTGTCTCCCGCCGTTTAGAAATACGCGTAACAGATGGTGGCGCATAGATTGAAGAAACTCTAAACTTCATCTTCTTTTGTGCCACACAAAAATATTGAGCTGTCGCTACTCAGGAAGCGGTTGGCAGCAGCATGTAAACGAGGTTAATCACATCTTGCTTTTGTTCCAACAACGATAGTGTCAGGCTCGTATCTCGCGGTTCGCGTTGTCACAATTTGGTGCCGAGACCCGGGAGAACAGCGATGTAATTGCGCTGAAGAGCAAGGGGGCAGCCAGAAGCAACGAATTGAGCCCAACGACGCAGCTACGCGAGGCCAAGTGACGCTGGGACGCCGCGAGACCCAGAGACGCCATAGAACGACTGAGGCAAAAAGAGGACGGCTCTGAGGTCTCAAGGGACGAGACTGATCTCCGACATCGACGCAGCTATCGCAAACCACGTGGACGAGCGAAGCCTCAACGTACTGTATGCTAGGCTTAGCGACGTTGAATACAGCTGAACAACGTTGACGCAGCCGTGGAACCGCTGATACCTGATGGATACGTTGAGCAAAACTACCCTCGCACCATCGAGTACAATGACAAAAACATCACGTACATCACCACGATCCGCCAAGAAGCCTTCAACCAAGCCGGTTCAAGTCGGATTCACCAAAACGGCAACGCAAACGTTGCAACCTCGAAACTTTTGAAATTATAGCTTCAGCTATTCGGCGGTGCAGCACCTGACTCGCAAGCTTTTGGGAGAATATCAACAAGCCATCCATGACAATGGCGCGTTATCTAACGGTGGGAAGTTTCTGTACCTGCGGTCGGCGCTCACGGGAAAGGCTGCTTCAGTGAGGTCAAGCTTTGGCGACATATTTCAGCACCCCCGTAGAAAGACATTCGTTAGAAACTTTACAATCTTTTGTCCATATTCGTAGAAAGCACCCGATACCAGTTTTTCACGTACATGACTTTGGTTGGCACAGTCCTACCGTTTGCACCACGAGGGTACCAGGAATCGTTTTGCCAAATTCGTGTTACCCAGCCTCACGTCGAATACGCGAACGCTGCACTCTTGTGGAATAAAGCGTTTGAACGAGAACGTCGATAGGCCCCACAAGGGCCAATAGAATACTACGCTGAGAGTTTCAGCACTCTTTTCTCCTACTGTTGTACGCTGCCATGACGGTCATTCGTGCGTTCGCGTCACGTGGCGTGTATTGAACCGCCAGCAGTTTGTAGAAATCGCCGTTTAATCGATCAGAACCAGACGCGTATTCAAACATGCTTGAGGAGTTGGTCGACAAGCGAATTTAGGCACTATGATTGTCCCGCTTCTATGTACGTCACATCGCCTGGTTTACAGGGGGAAAGAGAGAAGGGTGATACCGAGGCTCGGGTCAGCACGCGTTATGGCGCGTTTACACTTGCGGATTCGCGGGCGGATCCGCGCAGGCGGGAAGTAAATTTTGGTGCCGTGTGACGAAATCTACTCGCCGCTGGTGGAAAATCTGGATGTGGGTCGCAGACTGATCGAGATTTTCCGCCACATTGCTCCAAAATTTAAGTTCCGCCTGCGCGGATCCGCCAGCGAATCAGAAAGTGTAAACGCGCCATTTGTGATTCACCCGCTATTGGGCAGGAGATCTAACTATAGCGAGCGCTTTATCGAGCTTGTTGTCTCCACAGCCCGGTGTTGACTAATAGAGCATAACAAAGATATGAAAGATCGCCTAGCACGGTCTGGGCATGAGCAGTTCGCTCTGACCAGTGCTTTAGTAGCACGAGGGGCGGCCTTCGAATCATCATTTCGATTTCTTTGATTAAAAACAAAGAAGAAAATACGGTTTGTTGTCCCCACATGTGACGCGTACCGCTCGAGGCATGACTGTTCAATCTCCCCCCCAATCCTCGCGCCGGCTACCTGATTTTTCTACGGTTAGCGGGCAAGCAAATCTGGGATCCGGTTAGAAACTACAGCGTGTGTCACGGAAGTGGGTTTGCCTAAGCCTCGGATACCCCCTCCTTCCTCTGCCACAGATAATTTGACGACGTGACGTCTATGAAAACGCGCCAATCAGAGAACCGAACTTGGCATGTTGAATGACTCCAGAAGCTCTTCCGATTGCGCGAACTGGGAGGGCGTCGTTTTCGACAGTTATCTTTTTGATATGCAACGTTTTAGCGGTGCGTATGGTGCTCAGGGATAATTGGTCTATTGTTGCGCTCTGTCGGGAATTGTTTTTATATTAAAATAGGCCTACCAAAAACGCTCGGTGTATACTTTGTCACGCGTGTCGCAAAAGCTGGTGTCAAATACAACACCGATTGCACGCTTCATGTGGCTGTTGTGGCGTCACTCTAAAGCGTGGCTTGTATTTGGTGTATTTAGGACTAACTAACCTTTAACATTGGTTGTAATTGTTCCATTGATTAGGTCGGCGAGCTGCAACCTGCAGAAACACAAAACAAAGTTTGATCGTTGAAATATACGACGCTAGAAAGTTTTTTTTTTTTTTTTTTTTTTTTTTTTTTTTTTTTTTAAGGCGGAGCACAGATAAGGTTTTGTTTTGAAGATGTATAGAAGATCAAATAACCGTCTCTTCTTTCTACTACAGGAGATCAACCGTTACGCGGTTGAAGTGGAGAACCTGTAGTACATGGAGTTTCCAACTGCTCGTTCGTGGTCAAGTGGTTTATAGGCAACCTGCAATGCTGTGTTGGTTTGGCGCCATCTAGCGACTGAAGCAAGAAATATTGGGTACCCCTGGGAGTGGCGGCTGCATTGTTCAAACGTGAGCTATTGCTCTGGTGGCGCCGCTGAATCTAGTGTCTGAAGCAAGAAATACTGGGTATCCCACAAAGCCGTGATCGCGTAACCTGCCAGTTGAGCGGAAGCTACGGCCCTGGCGAGCCAATCGGAACGTGACTGCGTATCACCGGAGCGCGCCTCAACTCCGAAGAAGTATCAGGCTTTTCGCTGCGTCATGCTCCAATATGTGTGTGTTGCGCTCGTATACGTCGCGCATTTCGAAGCCTTCGGCACGCAATGTGGGGCTTATCGTTCGCCGTTTGCCAAGTTACAACGAGACAGGGTATGACCGTGCGCTCTCACCCTGCTGGCGCCGCCTGGCCGTTGCCGGCTGCCTATAAGTCGCGTTTAAAATAGGCCCCTTTCGAAATACTGCCCTCTTTTGACAACTGGGGAATCCCTGCATAATGGCGGACTAAAAACGCAACGTCGCGGCACACTTTATGCGTTAGGTGGGAGTAAAAAAAAACACCCACACAAAAAGGTGATGAGAGCATGTAGTACGTTGCACTTCCGAAGCTGTCTGATTGACTCGTCGGCTCATAGCGTTGGGGGCGCTCCGACGTTCGCTATCTGAAGGAATGACTTTCAGTTCCACGATGAGGTGTTCCGTTATTGTGCAGTAATTCTGACCTTCTAATATTCGGCACGCGAATTTCGAACGGCAATTTTGAAATACAAGCTGCGAGGAGGTGCCGAAATCTTTGAACGTCTGCATACGTCTCTGCCTTTCCGCCTTCTTTCCTCCTCGCCTCCAAACAACGCAGCGCATGCGCATTCACGAGCAATATCCGTAGTAGGCAACGGCCCTTAAATTGCAAACGCTCTCTCTTGTTCGAGATGAACCTTCTCTACAATCTGGGCTCCCTAGATTAGAGTGACGCGATCCACATCGTACCCCAGTGGGCTACGGTGAGGTGTTTCTCCAAGATGACTTACTTTATAAGCTGTATCTGTTATTACCTCGTTTCCGGTGGAATCCTTCGGCGTTCGTACTCATAAACCCACGTGATTGTGGGTCGCGCGCCACATTAACTTCACTGGGCTATTGCTGACATCCCATCAGCGTCGCCCCTTGCACAACCACGTCACGTAAGGCATGATGCGATATCGGTCCCGCTCTCCTTTCCCCCTCCCCCTTCTCACCGCCGCCCACGTAGCAGCAGCTCCAAAACCGCAGCCGAAACTACCGCTTCTGAGGTCTCAATAGTTTTCATACCCGTCTTGAAAAAGCAAGTAAATAAACCGTGTTGTAATGTAGCATTTCGGCCAAAAACAAACAACAGGCTCAGTGTCGTTGTATCCCCAAAAGCAAATATTGTGAAAGCATTTCGCATAAGCAGATGTCTTATAAAGCACATCTCCCACAGCTATTCTAAAGCACATACTAAAGCGCATTGGCTAAAACCTCATCTCATTAGAACACATCTTTCAGTGACGCAACGACTGCCGCTGTCAATCGCCGCAAATGCTGCGTGCGTCGTTTGAATTTGTGATATATTTTTCATGGAACTTGTCGGCCATAGTTAGTTTGTGGGTGATACCAAGTCATGCACTAAAAAAATGCAGCGCATGGGGCAAACAAAGTTTCTGTCATGATGCAACTCGGGTTTTGCTGCTCACCATATATAAAATAGCGCAAGAGGACTGTATAAAGTTAGAGCGGCAGGCCGTTTTTTCCAGAAAAAAAAACGCGTGTTAAGGACGACATATTACGGTTGCTACAAACATATTGATACAGAGTTTGGTACAAAATTGTCAAAAGTTGTTTCTGAAAAGCAAGGTGGCATACATTATACGTAGAAAATGAAAATGACAAAAGACGCGTCAACGCTTGTAGGGCATTACTTAATTCGAAGGCACCGATTGATAGGGTGACCATATTCCTCAAGACGGAAAACGGGACATCCCAGGGGGGAGGGGGGGGGGGGGGGGGGGGGGGGGGCGCGCTAAAGATTGAGATGGGGAGAACAAATTTAATTAAATAATTTGTCCAATTTCAAAACATTACCATATTGCACTAAGCCCTGGAACAGTCACACTCACGGTTCAGTTCCATGCACCCATTTGAAAAGTGTTTGTGGGCAAGAACAGTTCTAAATTTGACTCTCTGGGTAAATATTTTAAAGTACCTACGGTAATTTTTGTAAACTATACTTGTAACGAGTAGGCATAGTTTCGGTTTGCTTCATCTCGCTTTGTGCCAATTTCAAAAGTATGCACTCTGGCGAAAACGGGACATGATTCTTTATTGGGACAAAAAGACGGGACGGCTGAAGTGGACCTCAAAAACGGGACTGTCCCGGCCAAAACGAGACATCTGGTCACCCTACCAATTGATCACTAAGATTTCAAACGCATATTTTAGGAGGATGGCATATCAGTTTTTTGTTGCACACTAAAAGTGCAGACACATCGCTAATTTCTTTCAAATTACTTCGACAAGTGCCACAACCTCTATGTCCAAAAGAAAACAAACCCGTCATTGGTAGAATAATTAAATTTCGAAGTACCTTAAGTTTATGACATCTTTCAACCAAAATAGCTAGATAAATGTTTACTTTCCATTCCAAGTTATTTAGCGTAGTGACAATTTATGTTAATAAAATTGTCATAGATTATATAGGTACCTTTTTTATTTTTTAATCCTATGAACACATGTAAGATTCGAACTACAAATCTGCATGCTTAAGCATCCTCGATCAGAACGTCTCTCAATATTCACGGACTCTAGGGCTGGACGTCGATTTAAAATATTAACCCGATTAATCGCCACCCTTTAATCGGTCAGGTAGTCGATTGATCGGTTGCGTTCATTCCAACGCAGAATAGTTTAAAAATGTTTTCCTTCCTTTACTGAATATCTAATAAACGCAAAATGCACGTTTTCAGATTTTAAATCATTATGATGCGTTGGTGAGAATCTTCGAAATACACCCACACTCCAGCGGTGTGTCTGCCTTCTTGTTCGTCTCTGTGTATGTGTCCTTCAAACGTTCAGCTGGCATTTTACGAAACACCCACACTCAAATTATTATTTCAGCCGCATATGCGAAGCGATTTGTTGATATTCTCCGGCAATAGAGAACTCCTTCGGTTGTTCCCAATAGTTTCTGCTGCGCTAAACGGACATTCCCAAGGCGTTGAAGGGAATCGGTCACGTATAAAATTATCAGCTTATTAGGAGTTACGAACCTTGCCCCTACAGTTTACGTCTCAAGCACACGTAAATCTGCCTTTGTACAGGTGTACTCCTCCATATCTGCGCAGTGCAAGCATTGATTTTTTTACTTTTTTTTGGTTTGTCAAAATTTAAGAGATTAACCGGTTCAAAAATTAATAGTTATTAAACCATTAATCAATTATTTGGTAGTTTAATTGATCAACCACTCAGGGACTAATATGAAGTCAATAATTGTAACTCTGATCAAAATAAAAGTCAAGGAAAGCTATGGGTGACAATGAAGTTAAGCAACATAGGTATTCTGCGTTTATGCTTATGGAAGGGAGTCATGGTGCCACTACTGTCATTTGGGAATGCGGTATTGTGCTTGAGGTCAAAAATTCAGGCAGGTTTACAGGTACAACAAAGGAGTGTGGGAAGTTTGACATTGGGGGCACATGAGAATACACCAAATGAGGGAGTACAGGGGGATATGGGCGGCATCTTTCGAGAGTAGAGAAGCGATCAGTAAAATGAAACTTGAACAAAGACTAGCTGAAATTGTGTTACATGGTGGGCGGCGAAAGTGTACAAGTATTTATATATAAAAAGTGTAAACACTAAGTAGCCAAACCGAACCCGCCAGTTTAGATCTAAATATATTCAACGAGATGGGGCCGATCAGAGCATATCAGTAGAAAAGGGAGTAAAGGATACTCAGAGGAAATCATGGGAAGGGAGAATGCAGAGGAAATCAACTTTAACAATATATAGGGCGCAAAAACAAGAACTAAAGAAGGAACAGTTGTATGATAATTCATTAGAGAGCTCATTACTGTTTGAAGCTAGAACGGGGGTGCTAAGAACGAAACCATATAAGGCTGAATTCCAGGAAATTGACAATCTATGCACCATATGCAACCGCGAAAGGGAAACTATAGAACATGTAATTTTAAGGTGCACGGGGCTTCGTCCCACCCTCTTGGGGGGATGACTATGGATTTGGAGCGGGCACTTGGATTTGCAGACATGGATGGACGAATGAAGAGGGAAAGAATTGCGGTAACTAAGAGGAGACTAGAAGATTGGTGAAAACGATCTAGGGAGAAGTAAAAATACAAATAAATATAAGCAATGGAAACAGTTTAAAAGGGGGGGTGTTAAAACAAAATTTATACCAATTAAGAAGAAAAAAAGGGATGACGAAATGTTAGGCTAGGTGGCGCAAGCTGCCGCCCGTTACAAAGGGTATAGCCATTACCATGCATCCATCTATGCTAAATATTTTGAAATTTCGTCCATTCGGAACTTTTTCTTGTATTTTTCGTGTTCGTGTTTTTCCCATTTGATCATGCACCAACTAGCCCTACTGCATGCTTTGCTAGTGTGACATTAGCTATAAGGCATTATATCACCTCAATCGCTTTATGAAACTTACTGATGCTCTACAGCAAATACTATTTTTCAAAATATATAACTAACCCTCGTGAAAAAGCCATTTGTATGAGAAACTTCTTTTGTCCAATAAATACAAACTTTCTTATATGGTTCTTATATGTTCTTACATATCTTATATAGTTCTTATAAAGTCATTATATGGTTCTTATATCTCTTGAATGATTCGTCTGTTTATTGGACACAGACATTTCTCAGAGAATTGAGATTTTTCAATAGCGACCCTAACGCGCGCAGGAATAAAACTGGCAAGATACCCAATGTTACCTTTTATGTATAAGTCGAACAGTTAAGAGTATATCAGCGTGCTATGCGTTTTGAAAGGAACCCCCCCCCCCTCCCCCCAGCCAACATTTTGGGATTGAGAGGGGGGGGGGGGGGAGGCCTCTCAATCCTAAAATGTTGTTCGTTTGTCCGTTCGTCTCTTCTTATTCCGCAAAACGTAGCTGTGAAATGGCCGTCACGTCTCTTGAGGTCATGTCCTCTGTACGCCAATTCAGCCTCTACGCACAATTTAGGAGGGTAACTGGCGGCAGGCAACATATACAACAATTCAGATTCTCTGCTAAATTTAGCAGGAAAATTTACGTAATACGACAAATGCACCGACAATTTCCCCACTTCATTGAGAGGGATATTCTATAAAAATATAGGTTCTTCCATATCTGAAGACAGTTTATGTCTTCAAAACATATTTAAAGGGTAGCTCTATAAACACCTCCATTTCGTGCATTATGGAAATTGAGTTGTAAAGGTCGCTGACAGTTTTTTTTTTTTCGCTCGTTGAAGTCACAGCAAATACCACATCCCCAAGCAGTGTCCATCTAATTAAACAGTTGGACAAAGTAGCCAGGACAAGCGAGGGTAAGCAATTCACGTTTAGATGAAAGCTACAAAAATAAAAGTAAGAAATGAAAGTTGCAATGAAAGACACTTATTGAAAAAGCCTTGACTCAAAGGAAGAGGGCTAGAACCACCACCAAGGATTCCACCAGCGAGGAATCCTTGCTGTGGCGATGACATAATGCAATGAACACCCGGGTTAGAGATACACCACGTCAACGAAATGCACTAAATCTGGTGGCCAACACATCTCTCGCCATGCTTAGTGCATGTGTCACGCTAGTTGCAAGAACTAGAAAAGGCCTAGTTTTCCCAGTGAGGTGAGATCGGACGCAGGCTGAATATATGATCGTCTGCTATTTCTTGTTGGAGGCCGTTGACAAAACGCGCTTTGTTTACAAATCTCTAGTTGTTCTCTTGGCGTCAGCTGACTGATATCTACCTGTGGAAGGGTAGTAAGGACAGGCACATCAGAGGCCGTGAGACCTCTCTCGCTGTTATTTGTTGAGACGCTCTCGCCAAAATATTGCGCGATTGGGAGCTCGGGTCTAGATGTCTAATTGGTTGATTAGGCGCAGGCTGTGGTGCCACGTCCAATCAGCAGCCGAGAACGCAGTCTCTCTGAACTCGATCGAAATCGGATCCTCGTACCAATAATGAAAGTAAACGGAATAATGGGCGTGGTTGAGTAGAAAAGAAGCAGCCCTCGGAGAGCTCATGTTGAAGGGGGGGGGGGGGAGGCAGGAGAGGGGAGAGATTATGTCCCGCGAAGGGCAAAATGAAGCTGTATATACAGAATTTCTTTCTTTGAAGTTCGAGGTTTTCCTATACGTGGACAGCCTCATATAAAGGTATTTGTCTTTTCCCAGATTTTGATAACCCCGGCTGGGGGTTTAGTTTTGGGTGTTGGCTGGTATATACTGACAATATAAAGGCCTGTCTGTAACGTGTTACGTAATATTCGTTTAATTAACACCCATCTGGAGTAAGAGTTTCTCAACGAAAAAAACGTGCTCACGGAGAAAAATCAGAGCAGTTCAACTCCTTCAATGACAACGCTAACAAATGCGCTCCGATACCTATATCTTTGGCTGTGTTGACTTGTGCTTCGAAGCAATATAGCGTTTGTTGATCCTTAAACTACTTCAAGACTTTGACAATGGAAAAGAAAAGGGTTAGGTTACAGTCTCGAACGTTTAAAGTGAGGTACGGTGCCGGTGAGGACATCAGAGACAAGGCGTGGTGTATCAGCTTGGTGAGATTCACACACATACGTGCATCTTACAAAACGGAAATGGAGTTTCACAAATCACACAGCTCAGGCAGTTTGCAAGTTGATAGACATACTTGACGAACATTCGGTGACTTCTATGAAGATCGAAATAACGTACCTTGTGGCTGGAAGTCTGATAATACCAAACGGAAGACGCGACAAACCTAAGAAGAGGCGCCGGCCACCTGATGGGCCTTACGTTCAGCGTGTTTCCCAGAAAAAAATAGCATGTTGTGCACAAAATTTTATACCCAGGTGGGGGTTCTGCACCTGACAAGCTAAATTAATTTTGTCCGAAAATTATTTATTACAAGCACAAAAAGGCGGTATTAACCATGCCCGAAAATTCGCGAACTTCATTTCATTTCATTTCATTTATTGTACCCTTATATCGCCCTCAAGGGGCTTTACATAAGGGGGGACAAACAGCAATATATGTAAAACTCACAATGAAAACACACACAAAAAAAACAGTTTAGGTTAGTTGCGTGTAAAGAGCGGCAAGTGCGGCTCGAAACGTGCTGGGCTCTTCTATTGTTACAATGTTATCGGGGAGTGAATTCCACTCGGTAATAGACAGCTGTAAAGGTGAAAACTTGTAGATGTTAGTCCTAGGAGTGGTGACGTGAAGTTTTCGTGAGTTGTCTGTGCGTGAGGAGATGTGGAAGGCGGCTCTGCAATACTCATCTTTTTTGGATGGCGAATGGTAGTACAGCTGGTGCAGGGCAATCAGCCGTGACACTTTACGACAGTCTGCAAGAACTGGAACCTTAAGTTGCTGTTTTAATGCTGTAATGCTTGTGCGGGTGTAGTTACGAAGTATGAAGCGAGTAGCTCGGTTTTGTATGGCTTCTAACTTATCGATTAAATATGACTGATGCGGATTCCAAATGAGAGATGCATATTCATGCTTGAGTCGAATGAGAGATAAATATGCGATCAGTTTATTGTCCCGATTTGCAAGGTAGAGATGTCGCTTGAGGAAACCGAGGGTTTTGTTAGCCTTTGCAGTAATGTAATTTATGTGAGGCTCCCATGAAAGATTGCAGGTGAAGTGAACCCCGATATATTTGTATGTTGGAGCATTTTCAATAGACGAATTGAAAAAAGTGTAGTTGAACTGGGTTGATGTACGTTTGGTATTAAAGTTGAGAAATTTTGTTTTGGAAACATTAATTTTCACTTGCCACTCTTCACACCATGTTTCGAGACATGTCAAGTCGCCCTGCAAAAATGCACAGTCATCTAGCCTTTCTATTTTCCGATAGATAACGCAATCGTCGGCATATAACCTAATTGTGGACCGAATACAAGTTGGCAAGTCATTTACATATATTAGAAAAAGCAAAGGACCAAGCACGGTTCCCTGAGGCACGCTCGATTTGACATTTTGTTTTGAGGAATGTTTATCGTTATAATGAACGCTTTGTGTGCGGTTATAAATAAAAGTTGAGATCCATTCGATAACAAAAGGGTCTATTTTCAATGAACGTATCTTTAACATGAGGCGGTGATGAGGCACTTTGTCGAACGCTTTCTGGAAATCAATGAAGATGGCATGTGTTTCAGTGCGAGAGTGCAGGTTTTCATGGACATCGTTAGTGAACTCAAAAAGCTGTGTTTCGCAAGAGTGGGACCTTCGGAAACCGTGCTGGTTTACAAAGAAGTAGTTGTGCGAGCATAAGTGGTTCATTATGTTTGAAAATACTATGTGTTCCATGTGTTTACTTGGTACACTTGTTAGATATATTGGCCTGTAGTTAGAGAATTCATTCTTTGAACCACTTTTATAAATTGGGATCACTTGAGCATGCTTCCAGTCGTCGTGTATTTCACCGGAGTCTAGCGACTGTTGAAAAATCAAGGAAAGTAGAAATGAACACTCATATTTGCAGAGTTTGAGTAGCTTTGATGCTATTTTGTCAGGGCCTGGTGCCGAGTTCGATGGTAGTTCGTCAATCAGTTTCATAACGCCAGATGCGTAGATAGTTAAAGGGGCCATTTCTTCGTAACTATTATGGTCTGAATCGAAGTCTGGTAGAGGAAACTGGTCCTCAGAAAAAACGTCCTTGAAATACCGACTGAACTGTTCGCATGTCTCAGCAGTGCTCATCTCATTTCCAGATGCATCAGTGAAAGGGAAACATTCTTTACTTTGTTTTGGGTTAACAGCGGTCCAGAACTTTTTGGGGTTGGTTCTCATAAGTTTACTAAGATCCTCATTGTAAAATTTCTTTTTCGCGTTTTTTATTTCAAATTTAGACGTTTGTTGACATTGGTTGTATCTTTCCCATGCATCTACAGACTGAGAAAGCTTGGCAGTCCTGTAGAGCCGCTGTTTTTTATTGAGTAGTCTCTTCAACCGTGCTGAAAACCAAGGCTTTTTAACGCACGATTGAATGGTTAATTTGGGAATCTATAAATTTGCTAGTTCATGTAATTTATATTTAAGCAACGACCAATTTTCGTTAACCGATCTACAACCGAAGTCAGCCAGGTACAGATCCGAAAATGATGTTAAATTCGCGCAGATTTCATCACAATTTGCTTTTGAATAATTCGAGATGGTTTTGATCAAAGGAATTTGTTTCTGCGCAGGGATAGCCATTTCAACATTAATAGAAACGTGATCACTCAATGGTTCCATAAAATGAACACTCACCACGCGCTCAGGTTTCGACGTAAAGAACAAATCTAAAACAGTAGAGCCGCGAGTTGGCTGACTAATAATTTGACAATGTGAGAACGCGCGCGTTACATCCACAAATTCTCGGCTTTGTTTAGGAAGAGTAAACCAGCTTTCAAATGGCATAGAGGAGGGAAAGGTCGGCCAAACAATGCCAGGAAAGTTAAAGTCTCCTGCCAACACAAACATGTCATTCGGGTAAGTTCTAACAAGAAGTTCCATAAACTCGTGAAGTAAAGGGGATAAATCCAGAAGCCCGGGAGGCTTGTAACAAGCAATCACTATAACAGAAACACCATGCGTTTTTATTCTGACCCATACGCCTTCAAACCTTGGGATGATATCAAAGTTTTCAACACGCAAGCACTTTTTTATCGCGATCAAAACCCCTCCCCCTCTCCGCTCAGTGCGGTCTTTCCGAACAATGGAAAAATCATCGTTCAAAATTAATTCAGAGTTTTGGATATCTGCTGTGAGCCAAGTTTCACTGACAACAACCACGTCAGCTGTGCATGATTGAATAGCGGAAAGTAGCTCTTCTTGTTTAGGGTACAGACTTCTTGCGTTTGCGATAAAGAACTTTAAAGTTGTGGAAGGTGGCGGATGACGCACTTGGGCTGACGGGGGTGACTTGGATTTTTTCAATAGCTATGCTGGGGTCGGTTTCACGCAACCAGTCTCGGTGTCAAAATAATAACGTGATAAATAACCATTGAAGTGGAGCTATTTATGAAATAAATAACCATTGAAGTGGAGCTATTTATGAAATCAGAAAGACCTTGGCACACCGGCCTTGCTAGCCTCTGTGGAGAGGTCTACCGAGGGAGCAGTCACTGTCCCTGAGGGCATCACTGCACAGCATTTGGCTGCAATAGATCAGTTCCCTGATTGTATTTTATACCGATTGAATTCCTAAAGCAGTTGAGTGACCAGCGAACTGGAAAGGTATTTGATTCGGAAGTCATTGCACTTAAAGGGAACGGATGTGTCGGCGCATGTCGGTAGCGTGTTCGGCGAGGGAGTTGAACTCTCTGCAATATATTTTTCTGAAGTTCATGCCTTTTACTTACAACCTTAAATTATCGATGCATTTTATTTCTTTTTTAAGACCTTTTATTAATGAAACTGCTTTAGTTGCAATTGTTTTTCTTTACCTTGTTTAGGTTTTTGTATTACAGAAGTTCCTTGTTAATTTCCATCTGAATTATTTTCTTCCTTCCGTTTCTTTTTCTTTCACATCTCACTTTATATTTTTTTTTGTTCGGCTGATCACAATGTCATTTACATTTTGTTATTGTCTTTTGTTTCACTAAAACACCGGTTACTAGATAGCACTTGTCCTATCTCATATTTGTAATTGTCCTCCTCCTTTACGCTTTTTTTATGTTCAATTTTGAAGCACAAAGCCCATCAAGCAATGGACCTTTTCCGAGAAGCGTTCTGCGCAAGCGCGAGCGCCCGATCCCAAGCGGCGGAAGTCGGCACGAAAAATCGAGGAAATTCGGAAGAAGGCTGTGGATCAGCGAGTAGAACACGTAATTGCAGCATACATATAATTGTGTTACACAGAAAAAGAAATTGGACGGAAAGAAAAACACGACGCTTGGGTGGACGCCACGGATGCCCCTTTTTAAAGTGGCGTTGGGCACACGCCGCAGCTCAGAGGGGGAAGAAACTGGTAGCGTAGCTCCCACTATCGATTGGTAGCGCAGGTAGGTCACTTCCTCGATTTTTAGTTCGTGCAGCCACCGCCTGGTGCCGTCGGTATGTGGAAAAGGTCCATTGTTACCTTCGTGTGACGCCTTTCATATTTACACAATTATTCACGTTTGTTTAGCGGGCAGCCGAAAAGAAACGGGAACATGAGGTTAAATATAAATACTTACCTTGTCACCAATAATACTATGCCCGCCAGTTCGTGTCTGTATCTACTCGCAAACGGAGGCAGAGTTTTATTTGATGACGTGTACAATGGACCTTTTCCGAGAAGCGTTCTGCGCACGCGCGAGCGCCCGATGCCAAGCGGCGGAAGTCGGCACGAAAAATCGAGGAAATTCGGAAGGAGGCTGTGGATCAGCGAGTAGAACACGTAATTGCAGCATATATATTATTGTGTTACACAAAAAAAGAAAGCGGACGGAAAGAAAAACACGGCGTTTAGGTGGACGCCACAAATGCTCCTCTTTAAGGTCGCGTTGGGTACGCGCCGCAGCCAAAGAGCGAAGAAACTGGTAGCGTAGCTACCGTTATCGATTGGTAGCGCAGGTAGGTCACTTCCTCGATTTTTAGTTCGTGCAGCCACCGCCTGGTGCCGTCAGTATGTGGAAAAGGTCCATTGATATGGATTTCCGGGGTCACCTGGATCTATCCAAGAAATGGTACGGATAGAAGATCTCTACTTAAAAATGAAACATCAAGTGTTATCCAAATCGAAGCTACTTTAAAAAATATAAAAATAAGTTTTTGGTAATCAACTTACCGCACCTATTATTACGTCAGTTCTAATGAAAAAAAAACTCTTGAGTGTCTTGAGTTTTCATATCTCAAGTTCATCTAAAAAATAACCTAAAGCATTTTAGATAGAAATAAGTTTGCATCGTAACATGCAGATTTATTCAAATTGTTATATACGCGTTGCCTTGCGAACCCCAGTCCCTATTTATCTAATTTTATTTTGTTCTGCTGAAATAAAATATTTTCCACAAAAGCAAATGCGCGTTAAAAATTTACAGTAGTACCTTTTGGCTTCGCGTGTAAGAGTGGAACGCGATTACTAAATATAAACCCTCGCTCGTTCCCAACCCGTGAAAGCCAGAGAATTTTAACAATTCTCACCGCCTCTCCAATCCTTGCAGGCGGCGTTTTATTGTCATCTTCACTAACGTCATCTTTGTTCAATATAATATTTTACATGCTCAAGTGAAATGTATCGTGCATTGTGCAAATATATTGCTATAAAGGAAAAAAATTGTCTGCATGGCATAGTCGGTAGCGTGTCTGACTGGCAACCGAAGGTTCGTGGGTTCGATCCCACTTTACCTAAAATTCTTCGAAAGGTCTCTTTAAGGCACATGAATTGATTATCGACCGATCAAGGTTTTGCCATTCCGTCGATACTGACGCTGACGTTTCCGTGAAACGAGCTCCTTATTGCCATCGCATTAATAGCAAGGTGGTTGTTCGTTGGAGCGCTCCAGTCAGCATTCCTCTGTCAGCTGCCTAAAAGGCTATGTGAAAAAAAAAAAAAACAGCAACGTGCTCTTGGGTTTTTCCATGTTCCCTCAGGCAGTATAGTCTGCATTAAAAAATAATTTGCACAAATGATAGATAGCCTGAGCGGGAAAATAGGCACATTCGGTGCTCCGGTGTCGAGAAGACGCCAAGCGCTAGAGTAGGCGAACCTAGAGTAACTATCAAACCGTTCTTTCATTTCTCGTTGTAATTGCTCTACTGCAGCTCTAGGTGTCACTCTTTGCCCTGCCGGGCAATCCCTCGTTTGTGACTATCTTTGTTTAGTAATGACCGTGCGTTGTGTAGCCTGGTTGTGTTTTAGAAAGAATAAATTGTCCATTGCATGCCACTATGACTTCAGGAACACGATGGTATAATATAAACTTTATTAATAATGTTAACATACACTAATTTGGTAAAACCAAATATAACCCCCACTATATACAATAAAGAAAGCTTTTTAAAATTTCACTTTTTAAAGCCCTAATGAAGAGGCCACATGCGATCACAAGAAGAGTACAAAAAGGTTGCATTCAAGCTGTATTATATTTTATTTGTATATATATATATTGTCACGACTTTATGTACAACACCAAAAGAGTTCGGCCCCGTGGAACAACAAAAACGTTGACTTCTTTACTTCAGTGTCAAGCCTCAGCGGACTAGATGAAAAGAATGTTCCAAAAAACAAAGCTCACAGTCACGCGATGGCACGAGCGCCAGACGCTCGTGCGACCGGCCCGTGCGTCAGGCGTGTGGCACTGCCCGATGTCACGTGCTTATCTTAATGTGATAGCTTGTGCCATCCGCCGGTGCGTCTAGCGTGTGGCACTGCCCTCCCCTTCCGATGAAGCATCGTCCCGATGCTTAAACAAAAATAAATGCAGCGTGAGAAGTATCTATTCTCTGGCGTAGTAGGGCTTTAGCCGGACCACGTGGACGACCTCTGGACGTGCGGAGCGTCGGAAGGAAAGATGTCCACCATCCGGAATGACTTCGTATGTGAGGTCACTCAGGCGACGAAGAACCTTGTAGGGGCCGAAGTACTTTCGCAGAAGTTTTTCACTGAGCCCTCGACGTCGGATAGGTGTCCAAACCCATACTTGATACCCCGGTCGAAATCGGACGTCCCGGCGGCGCATGTTGTAGCGGCGGGCGTCGACGAGCTGCTGTCGGCGGATTCGTACTCTCGCCAGTTGACGCGCTTCTTCTGCACGTTGCGCGAAGATATCTGCGTCGGCATCTATCATGTCCGGGAAGTGAGGCAGCATGGCGTCCAGCGTAGTCGTTGCCTCGCGTCCGTAAACTAGTCGAAATGGCGTGAAACCCGTTGTTTCCTGTGGGGCCGTATTATACCCGAACGTGATATAGGAAAGAATCTCATCCCATGTCTTGTGTTGGACGTCCACGTACATGGAAAGCATATCGGCGATTGTCTTGTTGAGGCGCTCTGTGAGGCCGTTAGTTTGCGGGTGATATGCTGTAGTTTTTCTGTGAGTCGTCTGACTTTGCCTCATGATGTCTTGCGTGAGCTGAGCTGTGAGTGCAGTACCACGATCTGTTATAACCACTTTTGGAGCGCCATGACGCAAGACGACGGTGTCCATGAAGAAATTTGCCACCTCTAATCCGGTTCCTTGGGGGAGTGCCCGTGTCTCGGCGTACCGCGTCAGGTAGTCTGTCGCAACGATGATCTACTTGTTGCCTGAGGACGAGGTTGGAAAAGGGCCCAACAAGTCCTTTTCAATTTGTTCAAATGGTGCTGACGGCGGGTCGATTGGTTGAAGAAAGCCGGCGGGCCTCACAGGTGGCGTCTTACGCCGCTGGCACTCGCGGCATGTCCTTACGTAATGGTGTACAGCCGCGTACATTCGAGGTCAGTAGTACTTCCTACGGACTCTCGCGAGTGTGCGGGCAAAACCAAGGTGTCCCGACGTTGGCTCGTTGTGGCTGGCGTAAAGAATCTCGTCGCGAAGGGCAGTCGGAATGACAAGAACGTATGAGGCCGCGATTGGCTGGAAATTTTTCTTGTACAGAACATCGTCTTTTAAGCAGAATGAACCTTGACTTCGAGAAAATGCGGTTGGCACAGGCGTATCACGGCCCTCCAGGTGCTCAATAAAAGCACGAAGCTCGGGGTCTGTTCGTTGCTGTTGGGCCATAATCGCAGTGTCAATAGCTCCGAGAAAGGCGTCGTCCATTTCATCGGTTTGCGGAGCAGGGTCAACAGGAGCACGAGAGAGACAGTCCGCGTCGTTGTGTTTTCGCCCCGACTTGTGCACGACGGTGATTTCGAATTCCTGAAGTCTCAGGCTTCAGCGCGGAAGACGCCCGGAAGGATCTTTGAGGGTGGCCAACCAGCATAGAGAATGGTGGTCGGTCACTACTTTGAAAGGCCTCCCATAAAGGTAGGGGCGAAACTTGATGGTGGCCCAAATGATTGCGAGACACTCTTTTTCCGTGGTCGAATAGTTAGTCTCTGCTTTGGACAGTGAGCGGCTGGCATACGCAATCACCCGTTCGACTCCATCTTGCCACTGGACTAAAACGGCTCCGAGGCCAACGTTGCTAGCATCAGTGTGGATCTCGGTCTCTGCGAGCTCGTCGAAGTGTGCGAGAACTGGTGCAGAGTGTAGGCGACTTTGAAGCTCCTCAAAAGCACACTGCTGCTCTTCCGTCCACGTAAACGGGACATCGTCACGCGTGAGTCGAGTGAGCGGTTCGGCAATTTTGGAAAATTGCTCCACAAAGCGTCTATAATAGGCGCACAGTCCCAGAAACTGTCGTACGGTCTTCTTGTCGGTGGGAGGAGGGAACAATGCGACGGCAGAAGTTTTCTCGGGGTCGGGCAGAACGCCTTCTGCGCTCACGACGTGGCCGAGGAATTTGAGCTCTTTGAATGCGAAGTGGCACTTTTCCGGCTTAAGTGTGAGGCCAGCGGTCCTTATGGCTTGCAGTACAGCTTCCAGTCGATTCAGGTGTTCTTCAATGCTCGTGGAAAACACGACGACATCGTCCAAATACACAAGGCATGTTTGCCACTTGAGGTTGGCAAGAACACTGTCCATCATCCGCTGGAATGTGGCCGGCGCCGAGCATAGTCCGAACGGGAGGACCTTAAACTCATAAAGACCATCGGGCGTAATGAAAGCGGTCTTTTCTCGGTCTCTTTCATCAACTTCGATCTGCCAATAGCCTGTTTTGAGATCCATCGATGAGAAGTACTTCGCCCCACGCACCCTGTCGAGAGTATCATCTATGCGGGGCAGCGGGTATACATCCTTTTTGGTGACCGTGTTTAGCTTACGGTAGTCTACGCAAAATCGTAGTGTACCATCTTTTTTTCTCACAAGCACGACAGGTGATGCCCAGGGACTTTTTGATGGCTGTATAACGTCGTCATGGAGCATTTCTTCGACCTGTTACCTTATCGTTTCTCGTTCCTTATGCGAGACCCTGTACGGTGGCTGTCGTTTCGGCGTTGTTGCTTCATCTGTGATGATCCGATGTTTGGTGACAGTCGTCCGGCGCACCTTCGATGACGATGAAAAACAGTCATTATACTTATGTAAAAGATCCAGCAGATGTTCATTTTCTTTTTCTGGGAGTTGACGGTTAACGTCAAATGTTTTTGTGGGGGTTGTCGTTATCTTGCCTGGCAATGAAGCTTCTAGAGAGAAGGACCCACTGACATCAGCGACGTCCTCAAGGTAGGCGATGGTAGTTTCACAGGAAATATGCTGATGCTCGGAGCGAAAGTTCGTAAGTAATACCTCAGTTTGTCCGTCGTGGAGTTGAACGAGACCCCTGGCTATACAGATTCCCCGTTCCAGCAGAAGAGAAGAGTTCGCTTCGGCGATTCCTGAAGAGGCGGTCTCGTCGGTTCTTACAGTCACGAGCATGCTGCTACATGGCGGGAGACAAACGTGGTCATCCGATAGTCGGAGTGGAGAACGCCGTAGTGTTGATTTCTCCTCTTCAACGCATCGTGCAGTGGAGAATGTGATCATTTGCCTTCGCAGGTCTATGATTGCGCCGTTCTCTCCGAGGAAGTCCATTCCGAGTATTACTTTTCTTGAACACTCCCTGAGAACGACAAAACTGGCGATGAACGTAATTCCTTGTATCTGGATTCTTGCTGTGCACCTGCCGACCGGTGTAATTAAATGACCTCCAGCCGTGCGGATTTGTGGCCCATCCCAGACAGTCATTACTTTCTTCAGTCGAGCGGCAAGATTCCCACTTAACACGGAATAATCGGCGCCCGTGTCCACCAGCGCAGTCACTTCGTGTCCGTCGATAACCAGGGGGAGGTCGGAGGTAGTTAGTTGATCGTCGCTGTACGGTGTCTCCATGTCGTCGTTTTGTGCGTCTCACGTCGTTGGAGGGTCTTCTCGGATTCGGCGGCAAGCAACTTCACCTCCCGAAGTCGCTACCTTTAGTTTCCCTGCGTGGGCTTGGTGACCGTGCCCTGGGAGCGTCAGGGGACGAGCGGCGTCCTGATTACTCGTAACGTCTCGGTGACGGAGACCTAGACTGACGTCGATCAGCTGAAGCACCAGCCGGTTGGTTGAGGTAGTCCTCGATATCGGGTGGTCGCTGGTTGTAGCGCGGACGGGGAGCATCAGGTGAGAAGCCCCGAAGTCCCATTTGGCGGTAAGGGCACTGTCGGTACACGTGCCCTGCTTCGCCACAGTGGTAGCAGAGCGGCCTGTGATCTGATGTGCGCCAAACCTCGGTCTTCCTTGTCGGCGGGCGCTGTTCGGTGGGGCGTCGAGTGAACTGCCGTGTTGGCCGCGGATTTGACGGAGCTTGCCTGGAGAAGTCAATGAGGGTGGCGGAATTC
>JABSTQ010005004.1:0-17614 GCA_013358835.2 Ixodes persulcatus
GCGTTTTTGAAACTTGGACTCGACCGTAGCATTGTATAAATACACCCGCGTTCATCTGTAAAAGTTCTTACTGACGAAGGCCGGACTCCGGCCGAAACGTCGAAGATTAAATCGTCCGTGTTGCTGTTTTCACCAAGGGTTTTTTCTTACCAGTTATATATATATATAAGAATATATATATATATATATAATATATATCTATATATATAAGATAGATATATATATATATATATATATATAAATTGTACGAGACTGCGCTTTTTAAACATAAATTAATTTAGATAAACGCTCACGAAACAACATCGTACCACGCGACAAAAAACGTTTTTTTCACGTCGATGCCAGAAATGTTCTACGTAGTTGCGCCATGGACTTTTTCTCAGACATTGTGACGTAACACTCGGAGGGCTACGGCCTTCTCTGCTAGGAGATGTTGTCTATACTCGTTTTCAGATCAGAAAGGCAAAGCAGTTTTGTGCTTTATTATGTGCTGCGCAAAGTAGTTCTTACAGGATGTTGTTGTTCTAAGAAAAAGCGATGATTTGGTTTTCAAACGTGTATGTATCGATAAAATAACATAAAGCTAATTAAGATGCACCTACAAATATCTAATTTTTACAGCTGAAATAATATAACCAATAGGGCGGAGCACAGACCATGACATCTTTTCCACTAGAAACAATAAGAATAAAACAAAACCGCCCCCCCCCCCCCCTAAAAAAGAAAAAATGGCGTCTAGAAAGTCTTGGAAGGAAAGAGATTAAAGAAGTATTGAAGGAAAAAAAATTGAGATCGTAAAAGAGATAAACTAAAATAAATTAATTTTGTGAAAAAGGATGGTAAAAGCTTTCAAAATACAGTATCGCGTCCGTATGCGAAGAAGTCTGGAAGTTCAGGCTTAAGAAATTCCAACTTCTGGTGTTCGTCCGGAAGGAGCAGAAATATTGTCGCACACCGCACCCATAACGAATGATTCCATGATAACCCTCCCAAATCTGTTTTGTGCTCACCTAGAAACCTGGTATATCGCGATAGCAAAGTGTACAGTCATACCTCCTGCGGCCATGTACAACGATAGGGTGAAAGGACTCGTCGGAGGCCTTTAGGCCTCCAGGTTATGGTCCCCCAAATCGGTGATTGACACATTCCCCCTGTTTGACCGATGTACTGGCTCCCGCAGTTCAGTGGGATTGAGTACACCTTCCTGTCTTCACACAGACTTGTTAGCGTGTGTGGACACTGCGCCCCTTTTGGTACGTCGCTAATATAACCTTTGGGCACTTTCTTTGAGGCGCATGCGGCGGAAAAGACAACACCGTGTCAAGCTTAGCAATGAGAGATTTTAAAGGCGGGCAGAGTTACCGCACAACGGCCCGTCTTTTTTTTGAACGGGCCGCTGAAGTGCTGGTCTGAGGAGGCATCTTTCACAGGTGGAACAGAGGAGGTCGGCTGGAAACCTCGCTTTGACAAGCCTCTGGAACTGGGCCTGGAAACTACATTCAGATAATCAGAACATGATTTTACAAAGAGGACTCGAAGAGTGACCCGATGTTACCGTGTTTGTCTGATTAGAGTCATTCAAGAACAGATTGTGGAGGAAAATAATCTAGTCATTTGTTAAGCGTGTGGTGCGCAACAATATTTATGCTCCTTCACTCTCACTGACGAAAACAGGGACTTGCATGTCCTGTCTTCGCATCTCTAAAGAAACGCCTTCAATTTTGACAGTCTGAAATTTCTCCTATTTCCATAAATGAAAGCGGAATTATCGCACTCCAGTCGTCATGCGAGCGTTTCACAAATTGTGAAAGGTCGACCAGAGCAACGCCTTTTGAACGCGCACGTCGCCAACGGTAACTGATAGATGAGAGCGTCTCCATCGAATGCCCGGACTCCAGCCCTTCCTCGTTGACTTTTGCCGTGTCATAGCCTCCTATATACTGAGAAAGCCTGGCAGATCGCCACGAGAAGCGGCCGCCGAAATGATAAGGGTGGAGCGGCAGACAACGGGTGAGAGGACAGCCACGTGACTGGCGCCCCGCTGCGGCGAGACGCCGAAACACACTTGTCCCGAGCGAACAAGTGTGTTTCGGGTCCTGGCCGCTGCAAAAGCTGTGCGCTTATGTTCAGGTTCTCCGAGAAATGGCTCTTTGATGCTCTGTGTTACCAGATCCTCGCGCTCCAAATTTTCGACCGGGCACTCTATGGCTCCTTCGTCGAACTGCCAGGCTTTGTGAGTACAGAGGAGGCTATGGCCATGCTTTGGCTGAGCGTGCACGCTTGAAACTCACGAGGTGCCAAAGAGTGGCCCGTGGTAAGAAGCCCGCGCCCGAGGCGCTGGACAACTGAAGGACTCTGGCGTTTTCATTCTGTCGGTGACTGTTGTGGTCCCTGGCGTTCCTATTACGTGAGTGACTATACCAGATGTAGATATAAAAAATCATAGGAATCTCCTTCGGTGGCTAGAACATTGTTTAAGATTGACCGATTGATTGACTGAAAATAAGTATTTTTGTATTTTAATCCGAGAGTGCTCTGTATGGTCGCTGTACAGGCTCGTTGGCATCCAGCGAAAATTATATACTTACGAAAGAGCCTACCAGATGCCGTAATGATTCGAATCAAGCGAGGACATCAGAATATACGCTGAGAACTGAGGGAAAGGAGGAAATGAGAGCGCGCGAGGGGCGTCAGGGCGCCGCGCCTTGATTGGAAGGATTCGCGGGTACACGCAAAGGCAGCCAGCCCTTGCGTCTATCCACTATCCTTCCAATCAGACTTCGGCGTTCCGACAGTCCCCGTGCGCTCTCCTCTCCTTCTCTCCCTCGGTGTTTCCCCTTCTACGAAATTACTAGCAGATCCTGTCACGGCCTATACACCAACTCATGTTTACAAACAAACCGGAGCGCCCCTAGCGGACGCCACCGGCGCCGCGCATACGCGATGGGGGTGTGGGCAAGAAGCTCGCCGTCGCCCATAAACAAACCATTGAAATGCGATGTTGTCGGCATCGGGTGTGAGTCCCCCTGCCCTTTTTCGCGTTCGCATTGTTAATTCTACGTCTTCCTGCGATGTCTGACTACTTGAGTGGCGTCAGCGAAATTACCGAGGATCGTTACACCGCAAAACTTCGCGTGAATAATGTGACGTGTGGCGATTCATTCCGCGTAGACGCCGCAGTATGTACGCTAAAGCCTGATTCGCATGATGAGATTTCGCTCACAATTTTCAGTCGCGACGCCGCAAGGAGAATCGCAAGCAGAATCGGACCAAGTAAATCAGGCATAACAAGTCGGTGATGGTCACTGGTATTAATGATCAACATCTCCTTGTATCTACTGTTTACATCGAGTCTGCTTACCAACCTTCAAATTTAAGTCTTTTGAGGCCTGCACTTACTTCTTATCGCAAGTACCGGGCCAACATTTGGTCTACGGGCCGGCGTCGTCTGAGAGAGCAGACGACAAGCAGAAACGTTTGAAAGAGCAGACGACAATTCGAACGATCAGGCGGCCGTTTGAACTTGAAGGCGCACTGAACGTAGTCCGCAGGTGGTCCGCACAACTTGACGGTTTTCCGGCGTTCATGTTGGAACAAAACAGATAAATCTGATGACCATAAGTATCCGGAATTCAACCCAAAGTGCTTCCCGCCCAAGCAATTGTTGTTCGACGGCGTCTGGTTTTTTCCTTTTCACGGCACATTTCCACGTTCTCGGACGAACCGAGCACATGAAAACTGATCTACAAACCTTTCTCAACTCTTTTGGTACAGCCTCAGCCGCGGAGTTTTGACGAGAAGGCAGGTGTTTGTCAGGTTCCTTTCAAAACAACGCAGGAACACACGCCTCACATGGGGACTTCTGCCCACAGCCCCAGACCGGAAGTGCGACCGACGCCTCACCACCGCGCCGTGACGTCACAGAGCTGAGTTCGTGTATAGGAACACGTATATTAAAAAACAAATTACCACAAAACAAATTTAGCAATTTTTACGCCGCTAGACGCAATTTAGATGCCGAATATGGAGGCCACAGCCCGCTAAGCCCTGGTTGTAAATTTGTATCTCCGTGCCGTCATAGTATATTAATCGACCTTTTTTTTTAGGTTTCAGAAGCAACTAATAGAGATGGAGTCATTATTATTTTCAAATTTATTCTGAAATTGCTTCTTCAGCTTTGGTTTTAAACGTAAACAAACATGGCTGCCGGCGTCTGTGGAGTGCTGAATGAGCATAGCTCGTTGCACTCGACAATTTTTATGAGTGCGGGTCGTTTGAGTTCACAAGGTGTTTAGAGGAAGATCTCATCAAATGACATAGTTTCAGCAAACAACTGTCACAAGTACGCGCTTTCGGAAGCGCTGTGCGGATGCTTGTTTGCGCCGCGGGACTGGCCTAAGCCTAGCGTCCCTATTTTTTATCGATCTCGCTTTATTTTTTTTTTTTTCTTTTGCTCGTGTTGATGCTGAATAAAAATGTTAATTCGCGTAAAAGCGGCCCCACTACACCGTGAATTGTGCAACCGTCGTGATTGCGACCATGGTTTCAATACCGAGAAGATGCTTACACCGGTAAAAAATTTGCGAGCCATTTGGCTGGAGGCAATCGGGCGTTTGACTCGTATCAAATTAGTCCAGGTATGTTCCCGTCCTTTCCCCTTCAAGAGGAAGCAGTTCAAGTTGTGGAAAGCACCTGGCCTGCTGAAAAAAAAATTTCGGTCGCGTTTTAATTGTGCGTCATGCAGCTCTCTCATCTCGCTCGCGGATGCCACGCGAAAGAAAATAAGACTATAAAAGCTGAAATGTAAGCATATTTATTTTGTGGCTATTTTTAGTCTTCTCGGTAGCATTTTACCACACGTCGACAGACGCTGACAGACGCTTCCATTGGACCGACGCTCGCGCATGGTGGAAAGTCAGAACGCCACTTTTATGGTCAAGTCTTGCGAGCGTTGTAAAAGTTTTTAGATGGGGGCGGAATAGCAAATGAAGGACGACGAAAACGGACGCCGACAGGTAGCGTTCATATCTGCCTCCTATGGGCATGACAGACGACGATAGACGATGGTGGAATAGCAGACAATGCCGGAGGCGGCCGCGCGTCTGCTCGCACAACTAGCAGGCGTTGTCAGACGCCAGACTATAGACCTTTCCAAAACGAGCTTGTGGCCGGTGCCATTTTGAGCGTTCGTGCGTATGGCGCGTGCTTTGCTCGCTTTCCAAAGCGACGAACACGCACGTGCTGGGCTGTGAAGATCGCACGCTGGACTGTGATTTTGTAAACATTGGAAAGGTCTATACGCGCCGGATGTCGGAAAGTGAGATACCAGGCAGCTGGACTTCTTCAGGTCTGCCGCAGTCCCACTTACTTGCCACGGAACAGCTATCTAGACTTGGTATTCACAACTGACATCACAAAGATCATCTCCTGTGATGTTTACCCCGGCCTCAGTGGAAGCGACCACATGGCCGTGGAGGTGGCCTTCGCGACCTCCCTGCCCCGGAAGGGCCACTTCGCTCGGACCACATGGAGGTTTCACGAAACGGATCACTCACACCTCGCCAGGCTAGCCCATCTCGCACCTTGGTGTATGACAACTGGGGGTAGCGATTGCCTCTCGAACTTTGACCTGTGGTGCGACTTCGCCTCTGCCATACAGCACGAGTCCATCCCCCACTCACTTCGATCCACAAAGCGGAAGAGGGCCCCATGGATCACGCACGACATCATTAAAGCAGCCAGTCGGAAAAGAGCGCTGTTCAAAAAAGCGGCACGACTACAGTGTGCAGACACCTTACGGGCAGCAAAAGACCTCCAGCGTTCATTGAAGTCCGCTATTCACACTGCACACACGAACTACGCCCGCAACATCGCCCTTAAGGCCAAAGAGGACCCTAAGCAGTTCTGGTCCTACATGACCAGGCTGCAGACCAGTAGCAGCAGGCCATGCTTCCTGAATAACAATGGTAATGTCGCATCCCCACGTGACGTTGCGATATTATTTGCTCGGCACTTCTCAAGTGTGTTCAATGCCGGACCACCACCCCTATGCATCAACTCCCTGGTGCAAGACATAGAAGAGAGCACGGCGTGCCCCGGCTTGCCTATGTCCGACGTCAGCCTGTCGCTAGACCACCTCCATGAGGCCTTCAGCCAGATCAAGCCATCTCTTTCGCCAGGCCCCGACAACCTCCCTCCAGCTTTTCTGAAGCTGCTTGGTCCGCGAGTATCTTCCCCTCTACTCACTATCTTCCAGTCCTTTCTGGACAATGCTGTCATTCCTGACGCATGGAAGAGGGCCCTGGTGACGCCCATTCACAAGGGAAAAGGGAAGCCTATGAACGACGTTTCCTCGTACCGCCCAGTTTCTGTGACGTCGATACTGTGCAGGACTTTTGAGAGGCTACTTAACAGGTGTCTCTTGGACTACCTAATTGGCAGCAACAGTCTCTCCACTTCGCAGCACGGGTTCAGGCCGGGCAGGAGCTGCGAAACCGCCCTTGCCACCATCACACACCACATCAGCGACGCATTGGACGACCGCACTCCCACAGACCTTGTCCAACTTGACTACAGTGACGCCTTCGATACACTTGACCACCTCCTTCTTCTCAAAAAGCTCGCAGGGGCGGGTGTGCGCGGCTCCCTTCTTCGCTGGATTGCTAACTTCCTCATTGGGCGCTCACATAGAGTAGTGTTCCACGGGTCCTCATCTGATGACTTTACAGTATCCTCGGGCGTGCCGCAAGGCTCAGTATTGGGACCTACCCTCTTCTCGATATACGTCAACGACATGCCAAAGACTGAGGATACCCTCGTGATCCAGTACGCGGACGACACCACCATTCTGGCCCGCCTGGATTCACCCTCGTCCAGCTCTCGCCTCCAAAACCACCTGACACAGATTGTAGACTGGTCCACCTCCAACCACCTTAGACTCAGCCGCACCAAAACTGCCGTTATGCGCTTCAGCAGTCAAAAGAAGATGCAGCCCCCATGCTACTCCATATCCGGAACACCGGTGTCGGTGGCGACGGACCTCCGGATTCTAGGAGTCACATTCACTCCCTCTCTTAACTTCACCGTCCACATAGCAAACATTGTGGCGAAGGCACGCAGAACCCTAGGGTTCGTCACCAGGGTCTCGCGTCACTGCGGCCCGGAATCTTTTCGGGCTCTCTACACAGCGCTGGTGCTCCCACGCCTCGAGTACTGCGCGTCCATTTGGAGTCCCCATCAAGCCCACCTTACGCAGCGTCTAGAGGGTGTCCAGCGTCGCGCAACAAGGACGCTATTGGCGCGCTTACAGTGGCCACTCCTCAGCCCACAGCCATATGAGGACCGACTGAGGCAACTGAACTGGCAGTCGCTTGACCATCGGCGGGTGATTGCACGTGTCAGACTCCTGTGCCACCTTCTGGACGGCTCAATGAGCAACACATACCTGGAGAATGTCCTCCGCATGAACAAGCGCTCTGGCCAGCCAGATCGGCTGCGAGCGCGCACAGTTCGTCATGGCCATTCTCTCCTCCCAGCTGCGGTTGAGGCTTTTCTGGCGGCCCCCTCGGATCTACGTGACCCCATCCCTGAAGACAGAAGAGGCACTGCGCTTCTATGCCGTGCGCTTTCGAGGACCCGACGGAACTGACCCACACCGCCGCCCACTGACTGACCGTGGTTCTGCCCGCGGTTGACCGTAGGGCGGGGCGCACTGAACCCTAAGCTATCATCTAGTCGCCCCAACAAATTAATTATCCTTTTTTTTTTTTTTTTTTTTTATTGTTTCCTGGGGGGTTGGCCAGCAGGCGCACTCGCGTACGGGCTCTCGCCTATCTGCTTCGCCTCGCACGCCCTCCAGGACGCAGCTCGTTCACTGTGCAAATAAAGATTATTATTATTATTATTATTATTCATTTCCATGAAAAACATGTTGCATTGCATAATTGAGGAAGAAAGCATAGCCCATCTACGGAGCCTCTTTTTTAAAATTGCCATTCCGAATTCCAGTTTTATAAAATTAATACAGGTTTTGTATTTAATTAATATTTAAATGAGGTCATTCATAGCTAAACGTATAATTATTACATTAAGAGTAGCACTCGAGAACACATAATGATTTTAGTTCAGCTTACAAAAAGGATGCTTTACAGAAGAGTGATTTGAAATAAGATCGGGTTTGCCGCTTACCGGTTGTAATTTTTAATTTTCTATATTTTAAAGACATGTGTCTAAATCTGATCTGGAATAAACAAAATCGCTACTACTACGGAACTAAGAATTCTAGACCTAAAAACTAAAAAAAAACAAAAAAAAACAAAAAAACATTGTACTTTAGGATGTGTTCAACCTTACATTTGTCGGACTGCTGCATAGGTCAAGTTTGATGATATAATACAACTAATTTTACGATACCGTGTTTTAAGAATTTTAGGCTCACAGTATTGATGTACACGTTTCGCTGCGTTTGATATTATCGTCTAAGAATGTTGCTTAGCTAACAAGTCGCGTAAGCACAGATCGGGGGCCTTGTTTTAGGATAGCTTCATGAAACGAGGTCAACATCTCCCGCGTTGGCTGCGCATTAACAGCAATGACATGCGGAAATATTGAGTGAAGTAAAAATGTCGACCAGCCAACCTCTGTTTGATCTTATCTCAAATAACCCAGTTTCTTGACACTACCACTCCTGAGGAATTGTGCGATTTTGCTCGCGCTTCCTTCCACTTCATGTCCAAATGCACTCCCCATATTAGACTCTGTTATCTGTTTTTTTCAGGTGACCTCTGTGCCCCAACTCAGTACACAGTAATCGATGACTTTCGGAGACATCCCGACTACACGTCAACAAGCTCCAAAGACTGGCTGTGCGACAGATATCTGGTGCCCGGCTGGTACAGATTTCAGGTCAACGGCTCGAATGCAATTGTGCCCACCTTTTGTCCAAATGTACGTTTAATGTTTTTTTCTTTTAGTACGTTTAACACATCCGTTCTTGCATATCCTGACGACTGCCAGTTTCCTTGCCTTCTGAAATGAATTTAAACGAGTCAAGTATTGAAGAATGATAGCGACGTATGATGAAGCCATATATTGTTTACTTATCCGAAGGTATGTTGAACTGTGATTAAGATGTAACGAAATTACGATGTCTCAACAATCCCGGCGTCGTTAAACAGGGGCTCTAAAAACACCATCTTGATAGTACTGGGTATCCATTCATTACTTTCACTTTGTCACATAATTTACGAATGAATTTACCGGAAGGGCTCAGTAGCATTCAATCCGCTATTCCAAAGAAGAGAAGCCACTGATTAATCGAAATTTTACATTTGGTAACCCATCGAAGAACCCGAATCATGGCAGCGTGACCGGTGACCGCTAACTACATGTTCACTCAAGTTTATTACAGCCTAAAATAGACTGCTCAGCTGTATTAACCCTCATTCGTAGTTTGTTCTTATTTCACACGTATTATATCAAAAGTCAGCAAAGCGACCGCTACCACGTTTGCCATAATACAGTTAAGAAATATATATATATATATATATATATATATATATATATATATATATATATATATATATATATATATATATATATATATATATATTTAAAACAAATTGACCACACGTTTTTTTTTTTCTTGAAGTGGTAAGATTTTGTATTTACGGGAGTTACTTAACCAGATAGCATTCGCTTTTTTTCTTTTTTTTTTTTTTCTAACTATACTTTGTCTCGCTTTACGATAGGGCCCGAAGATTGGCGGGTGGAGCACTACCTCAGAAAAGCTTTTATCCGCATTGCAAAGAGTGCGCGAGAGAAATTCCGATACGCAGAGTACGAAGAGCGCTAATCTTACGCACATGTCGTTCTCTGTTGTGATAGCGCACTATTTAATATTGGTGCAGTAATGGTAGATGGTATTTAGTTTCGTAAACATTCATGCCATGTTTCGTAAACATGTCAACTGTTTGGAGAAGTTGGAGGGCGCGCAGTCAACGCTGCGTGCGTTTCGCCTTAGCCATAACAATCCAACCCGATCTTTGAGTACGCACCCGGGACCCGTATCGCCCTTCCGCACGTGGTCAGTACATACGCTCCCGTGTCGAACACTCGATCCGACTCATCTTCATTTCTTAAAGGCCACCGGTTCTGATCCGGGGTTCTCTTCGCCACATCGTTTCCAGGCGGTATTTAATCCCTTCAGTATTCTTCAGTAGTAACAAGCAAACGGAGCCGCCGCGAGGGGTCGAAAAGCAGACGAAAACATCGCCTCCGCATGACGCTTCTTTGCGCACTGATACGTACGACGGAGCAAATATACCACGTGGTTTCCAACCGGCTCGTGATTGGACCCGGCGGCCTTTAGAATTGGCTTTTAGTCCATCGTAGACCCCTGTCAGACGGGAAAGTAAATGTCATTTTGATCGAATGTCATTCACCGCTCGGCGAATCAGCTCGTGATCCTGGTTCTTCACGTGATCCTGGCTCTTCATCGCTCACGCTCATTGGCCGAGCTGTAAAGTCATTTTGCTTAAATGTCATTTAACGTGCCCGTCTGACAGGGGTATTATAAGATGGAGTATAGGGGTTGAGGCGGCTATTGGTTTGTTGAACGACGTTTTATTGACAGATCATTTCGTCGACATGGCGACGTTTCAACGACAGTTCGTTCCATCGAAAGGCGGCCGCGTTCGTTTCATCGGCACATCTTGCGACGTTTTGTCGGAAGCGTTTTTCCGTGTATACATCGCCTCGGCTGCCGACATTCTGATGTTATAGCCTAACTTGCCGAACCTTTGGCGGTTCCAACGAGGCTTGGTGCAAGCTCGGGCCTGAGATTATAATTCCACTTTTTCGCGAAGGGTGGTCGCGCGTAGTGCAGTCGGTTTGGAAGCCTATAGGATTAGGGTTCAAGAATTAGTTCTGGCTCTATCCGAGCCACATGCGCGGCTCCACTATACACTCTAAGAAATGCCTGCGCGTCTACTTACCCGCAAAATACTTAAAGAGCCAATTTCTGTTACGAAATGAGCTCGGCGAATGATGAGGCGGAACATCCGTTTAGACCTAAAAATGAAGTCTGCGCTGTGGAATTACGCAATGCAAAGTGTCATGCTTGCATTGCGTAATGCCACAGCGCAGACTTCATTTTGAGGACTAGACAGACATTGAACGCCTCATCATTCGCTGAGCTGATTTGGTTGATCGCAGAGATTGGTTCTTCGAGTGTTTTGCGGGTAACTACAAGCGCAGGCATTTCTTAGAGTTCAAATTAGTATACTTCCAGCGAAGCCATCGACCCAATCTAGTTACTGTATTTACTCGAATAATAGCCGCACTGTTTATGAAGAAAACCTGAGAGTTCGCTTTTTCGCGGTGCATGCGTCTTGCCAATCACCGCGATTGGCAGCATGATTCCAGCGGCTTACAGGACAGAGATAACGTCTTCGCGCGAAGATACCATCTATGAAGATTGCATTTGTATGAAGAATCGTGTTCTCGATCTAGTTATTCGCTATGTTATTTTTGTGCAACGCGATGATTGGCTGTATATGTGCTCTGCGGTAAAGCAGACGCAAGGGCCTAGTTCATTAATAGTGTGGCTATTACTCGAGTAAATAAGGTAGTAAAAAAAGTCTGTTGTCAACGAAACATCAGAGTGTCAACAAAACGTGCGTCCATGAAACGTATGTCGACGAAGCGTTGTCCACGAAACGTGTTTCCGCGAAGCGTGTTTTGACAAAACGACACGAACCCAAATTAGTAAAATAAATCAGCAAGAAAAAAAAAACTTGAAAGGAAATTGTTTTACCGTTTTGATAGGGCTCCCAAGGCGCGAGTTGCACCGTTCTTTCGTTAATCTCAAAGCTGTTTTTTTTTTTTTTCAAACCCTTTGCTAGTGCGCGTGGACAGACGCCGACAGACGCTGACAGAGGCGTGTATTCGCTCGTATATGATGCATGATGGGACGCTAGGACGCCACTTGTTGTCAGTATCAGATGGTCGTCGCTCACGGACGTCATGCGCCGAGAAAGTGAGGGAGAGGCGGAGACGAGAAGGGACGTCAGAACGCCGTGCTCTGGTTCGAATGATCAGTGAACGGAGCTAAAGGTTCACAGGCACTCGTCGAACGCGATAGAACGCGCGGAACGGCGGCGTCCGGCGTTTGGCTCTTGCATATACAAATGCGTTGGACGTGTGCAATGGAGACAAGGGCGGCTAGCTTTCCGTGTATACCCACTAATCATTCCAATCAGAACTCGGCGCTCTGACGTCCCCTCTCGTATCCTCCTCTGTCTCAGTTTCTCACTTCGTAAGCGCTGAGAAGGTCTAGAGAGCCTAGATTGCAGAGAAGTTCCATCTCAGACCACGGGGAGGGTTTGCAATTCAATGGCCGACGCGTCCGACGCAAGTTGGTCGCAAGTGCGCACGCGCTGCGCGTGGCAAGGAGGAAAGCAGGCGGAAAGGCGGAGACGCTCGCAGACGACCGACACGTTCGTCACCTGCTCGCAGCTCGTATCGCAAACGCGGTCCATAAACCACGCGACCCCGCTCGAACAGTCGGAAATTCTCTGTAATACTGGGTCTCTAAAAAGGTCAGAACGGTACGTCCCGACTCCAGCGTAGGTTTCCTCGATAGCGCTTCGGCGTCTCGTGAGGCTTGCACACAGCCAAAGCACGGCGAAAAACAGCGAGCGCGTGCCGGGCGTTGAAAAAAAACAAACAAAAGAAACGACGCACTGCCGTTCTCATCTTGTTGATGACTATCGCGGAGGGGCTGCAGTTCCTCTTTCGGGGTCGCGTCTTGCGGACGCTACAACGCCCGCTGGCCGAAAAGGAACGAGCCTCTATGACCACCTGTTTGCGAAGGCCCACCTGTTTCAGGTGACACGGTGCGGGACGCAAGCTCCGATCTGGATCAGGCTGAACGATCCAATGCCGTCCGCGGGGCAGGAGGTCGTCGGCGAGGCATGCGCAGCCTGGATCTTCCCGTCGACGTCAACTGCCGTCTGCTGCATTCTCAAGAGCCCGGCAAAAATCAGAAACTGCGGTACCTACCTCATCTACCACATCCGAGGCCTGACCGGTTGCAACCTCGCCTTCTGCGCCCTTCCCGCTGAGACGAGAGCTGCGCCAAAGTTGGCTGGTTGGTATCTCTTTCGGAAGCTCAGTAGGACGTCGGGATAGTGGCGGAACGCGGATGATTAGATGATCATCGCGTTCCGCCACTGCTAGCTTTGCGCCTGCGCTTCACGAGTGGTAACTTCTGCGCGCCTTCGAGTTTCCCACGAGCTTCCAGTCGTTCTAAAAAGAGTTGATTTAGTGGTTTTCGATGACGCTCGGTAAGTTTCTAAATGAAACCATATGCATATTTTCAATAATTAAAAAGTGAATTAACGAATTTTAATTAATTAGCCGACTTGTCGCAAAAATGCGATACACATTGTCACACAAAAGTCACACATAATGCCCCCCTGGCCGTATAACTCACCTGCACAAACCGCATAGGTGTAACTTTCATGGCTTTTTTTAAACAAATCTATAAAGCTTAAAAAAACATACCCGGCGTATGTATATATTGTGGGAGTGAGGTAAGATTTCACAAGCGCAGCTGTGATAATATTCGGAACGAAGAGGGCAGAGAGTGATTATGGAATTTATTGCATTAAAGTTAAAGGAAGGGAAAGGGAAAGAGAGCTGGCGAAAAATTGGGCCAGGAGCGGGGATAGAACCCGCAACCTTCTCCTATCCGAGGCGACACCTTAAAGGGGCACTGACACGTCCAAATCATATTTTTTTTTTATTATCCGAAACGATTGAAAACGATGCCGGGACATTACCCTCAAAATTCGAAACTTGAAAATTCAGTATTTGTGAATTAAAAAAACAATTTCCAAATGCCGAATTTGAAGTTCCCGCGCGATCCGCGCCAGTACAGCGAGTCAAATTTTGCGGTCTCCTGAGACTCGACTTTTTTTTTTAGACCTCCGCCGTTGCCACGGCAACCCCAAGCGAGATGGAGGTGATATCACGCCGGCGCGGGAAAGAACCGGTTTCTTTCCCCACTCGCCGTGTTGCTCGCCGACGACGCCGCCAAGTTTTCCGAGGGAGGGTACAAATCTAGGAAGCAACATCACACCGAACTCTGATTTCTGGTATTTCAGAAAGAGGGGCCGTAGGGCGCTCGCAATTGCGTTAAAAAGCATGTTTTACGATTGCCGTTATTAAATGTTATAGAAATGTCACCTACAAAGCTTCTAAAATTCCTGATTTTTGACGTCACCGATCAAAAGAAGCGAGGAGGTGAGCGCGGGAAATTTAAACGCCAAAAATAAAAAGGCGCACGCGCGCGCGGGGAAATTTTTTTTCGCGATGCGGTTTTTTTTTGCGTGTCTGTGACTACAACTTGCATCGTTTTAGACAATAAAAAAAAAATACGACCTTTGGGTTGTCAGTGCCCCTTTAACCGATTAGATCAGGGGTCTCAAACAAGCGGCCCGCGGGCCGGATGTGGCCCGTGACTCTCTGGGTCGCGGCCCGCGTGCATCCCGCGGCTGCTATCCCCGGTTCCATGCCTCAACGTTATTAGAACAACTCAGCTGGGAAACTGCAATAGAGCCTGCTTTGAAAAAGTGGCTCCGTTCAGTACTCGGGAACCGAACTACAGGTGATCGCAACGCCGCCATCTCTCCCGCAGCGGCCACTCCAGGAACTGCACGGCTGCACGTATTGGTTTAGGTCGAATCGCGCAAGGGCCGGCGGCGCCATCTCGCAGTGCCATTTCGCGGTAGCTATATAAATCAACCTCATGTTTTGTCAAGTCGCTAAAGGGCGGCGCTGTTATGACATATAGTTTGGACTCGGTGGACGCGAGCGGTCCGAGTTACAAGGGTGAGTTCCCCAACTGAGTATTTTAGTGACGTTGCCATGCCTCGAACGCTACATGCGCCAAAAATAATAGTTTAATATCGTCCATTCATGGCTTAGCTAGCTGTGAGACAATACCTTTAAAAGGCAAATATTTTCTTATAATGCTACTATAAAATCGTCAAGAAAGTAAAAACTTAGGTATGAAGAGATCTTTCTTTTTATGCCTGTTGAGCCTAGTGAATTGTGCGACAGAAACAGTGTGCTTAGTCTCGTGCAAATGAAAGCTAAATATGGCGAACCGGTAAACTTACAAAAAGCAGAGAGCACAAGGTTCCTTCTCTAGAAAATCTTTGGTGTGTCTCTGGGACAGTCGGCTCCTTTGCAAGGTGAAACACCACTGCTGTTTGCTTGTTGTCCCAAAATACCCAAAATACCCACCAAGCTCAATATTCAAAATGCCACTTCTTTCTAAATTGGTTTATTATACACCGGTTCGGGTTTCCCACCAAATTTAGCAATCTAGCCGCTATGGACAGACGCACACAATCTCACGGTTTGATTGTAAATGCTAACGTATTTAGAAGTTTTCGTTACTGCTGAAGTTTTTGTAGATGCATTTAGCTATATTAAGAGGCGTGAGCCTTTGGAACACCAGGTATCATTCTCATGGCAAACCCTCTGGAGAGCATACATTTGCATAACAGGTGACATCTCACTTCCCTCATTAACTTTAAACGTATAACCTTTGAGTACATTTTCTGGATTTCTTTTGTTTTAGGATTGAGGACATTATCTCGGCTCATCATCCGACCGAGCCTACGGGGAGGAGCGTCGTGGCTCACGTGCTCCGCTTCTGCGGTGCCAGGGATGCTGTACAACGTGTCGTGGTACAAGCATCCTGCTAGGTACAAGCGCGTCCTCCTCAAGGACCTGCGTGAATTGGATCACCCCACCGACGCTCTCTTGGTGTCCTCCGTCATCTTAGGCACAGAGGTTGGTGACAGACCTGCATGATGCACGAAACAACTAACGAGATTGCTTGTGAGGAATTAGTTGTATAGACAACTTTGCATCGCTTTATTGCAGTTTTTAGAGCACTTCAATCAGCAATTTCGTACCTTTTTTTTTGAGGTAAAAGAAAAATTGCCAGGGACCTTTATCTACTAATTTCTATGATCCATGGAATGCAGTATACATAAAGAGCGATTGCTCAAATTTGTCCAGAAGACATGAAACAGTTCTTTCGGGTTGTGAAGAACATATTGTTCATTAATTGACGGACGGATAAAGTTCCGGGACTAGTGCCTTCCTTTAGCAATCACTCCATGCAATAAAAAAGTTGTACTTGAAACATTGGGGCTGTCTAGATCAATTTTTGATTCCCACTTCGAATAAAGCACTTGCGAAATTTTTTGATTGCACACCATAGAGGAGGTGAATATCACATCCTTGCTTGAGTAAAAAAAAAAAAAGCATTAATTATTTGATATAAACAGAACAGTTCGTTGAAATTTCCTGTTAAAAAAAATGAAACGACATGATTAGGAGGTTCTGAGAAACATAATTCCCGTTGTCAGGATAATTTAACTGCTTTAAACAAACACTACTCTCCTAAACACCATATTTTTAAGTGCCTAGGTAGGCCACGTATGTCACAAAATAAAGTTTTAGCGAAAACAAATTAGCGCAATATTTACGTCACTAGCTCATTTGAACGTTGAAATTAAAGCAATTTTGGAATCGCTTTTAACTCAAAATATGTCTGGCGACGTACATATTGCACTAATTTTTCTTTTTAGGAAAGTTTCATTTTCTGACATTCATGTCCTATCTTAAATCTTGAAAATGTTTTTGTGAGTTTAGTGTCCGTACACTCTAAGAAAAGCCTGCGCGTGTACTTACCCGCAAAACTCTCAAAGAGCCAATCATTGCGATCTATAAATCAGCTCAGCGAATGATGAGGCGGAATCTCCGTTTAGACCTACAAATGAAGGCTGCTCTGTGGCATTACGCAATGCAAGCATGACGCTTTGCATTGCGCAATGCCACAGCGCAGACTTCATTTTAAGGTCTAAACAGATGTTCCGCCTCATCATTAGCTGAGCTGATTTCGTAGATCGCAGAGATTGGCTCTTCAAGTATCTTGCGTGTAAGTAGACGCGCAGGCATTTCTTAGAGTGCAGGAGCGAATTCGAAATTCGTGTCAACCTCAAAATTTCATAATCGCTCCTAAGCTGAAATGTATCTCGCGACGTAAGCCTTGTGCTATATATGTTTTATTTTACTTTGAGTGAAATGTTTTATGTGACGTAGTGTCTTATCCAGGCGTTTTAAAATGTTGTTTTATTAATTCAGTGTGTTTTAAGTACAGACGGCGACAATATGAGCTGAGACAGCTGAGAGCTAACCAAATGGGGAAAACTCCTGCTTGGGGTCTCCAGAATGCTAGGTCATGTAACCTGCTGCCACATTGTGACAATAGAGAACGTGCCAGTTCATTCCTTCGTTTTAACAGCTTAACGCATCCGGGGTGTCCACGTTGCTTATTACTGTATGAACTCATATTGTCACTGCACCAGCTCATATTGCCGCATCCTATACTCAAATCCGCTTTGCTCGGAATAGAAATTTGGATTCCAATTGATTCCTTTTTGCGTTAAAGGGAAGTTGAAGCGGTTTTGTATTTGAGGAAACACACTTAAATTACCCTCAATCGACTTCTAGGATCTCGAATATCAAA
>JABSTQ010005005.1:0-46092 GCA_013358835.2 Ixodes persulcatus
AGCTTAGAACATATTCATAAAACACTTAAATTGGACTAACGCGTAATTGAGGGGCCACGTGCAATAGTGGTACAAGTCGACTTGTACCACTTTATGTTTTTTTACGTATTTAGGTGTAGAAGACTTCCGAGTTACTTTTGATCTAATTTTGGTGACTTGGGAAGGCTAATTTGCCTCAAGAACTGAAAGTAAGCCACCACGTGTCGATAAAAGTAACTTTCTTCTTTTGCCGTTAGATGGCGCCACCTTAGAAACATCGCCCGGAAACGCGTTTTCAGCAGACGTTCACACGTACCTTTAGCAGTCGTTTCACACCACCTTAGCAGACGTTCGTGCGAGGCTTTGAAAAACGAATAAATGCGGCGTTAGCAGATGCTCATGCTGAAGCAGACGCGTAAACGCGGCTTGCGTTTATGTGCAACTTTAGCAGACGTTGAAATGCGGCGTTGGCGTCTAAACGCGGCTTCCGTATCCGCTCAACTTTAGCAGACGTTGGAATGCGGTGTTAGCAGATGCTCATGCTGAAGCAGACGTGTAAACGCGGCTTGCGTTTATGTGCAACTTTAGCAGACGTTGAAATGCGGCGTTGGCGTCTAAACGCGGCTTCCGTATCCGCTCAACTTTAGCAGACGTTGGAATGCGGTGTTAGCAGATGCTCATGCTGAAGCAGACGCGTAAACGCGGCTTGCGTTTATGTGCAACTTTAGCAGACGTTGAAATGCGGCGTTGGCGTCTAAACGCGGCTTCCGTATCCGCTCAACTTTAGCAGACGTTGGAATGCGGTGTTAGCAGATGCTCATGCTGAAGCAGACGTGTAAACGCGGCTTGCGTTTATGTGCAACTTTAGCAGACGTTGAAATGCGGCGTTGGCGTCTAAACGCGGCTTCCGTATCCGCTCAACTTTAGCAGACGTTGGAATGCGGTGTTAGCAGATGCTCATGCTGAAGCAGACGTGTAAACGCGGCTTTCGTTTATGTGCAACTTTAGCAGACGTTGAAATGCGGCGTTGGCGTCTAAACGCGGCTTACGTATCCGCTCAACTTTAGCAGACGTTGGAATGCGGTGTTAGCAGATGCTCATGCTGAAGCAGACGTAAAACGCGGCGTTGCATCGTTGCGTCGTGATCGAACGCGGTCTACGTTTACATTCAACTTTATCAGACGTTCAAGCAGCAATTTCAGAAACATTTCCATGAAGCTTGGCAGACGTTCAAGCACAAAGAAGACGTTGACGCGAAACCTTCGCAGACGTTCGTTTCCCAAGGGTGTAGAACTACCAGCCCTCTGTTGGTTTTCGCTAACTTAACAATGCACTCGGACAGCGACGAGTACGTCGACAGCGATAACCCAGAATGGGCACAGCCAGACGAAAGGGGCCGCAAGCGCCGTCGAAGCAGCGACAAGTGGAAACGAAACGTGAGCAAAAAGAAGCGAAATCAAGTAAGCTGTGCCTACTATTCGAGTACACTGCAGTTGCACGAGTAACATATTTTTCTCTTTATTTTTAGGGGGACGAGTACACGAACGCCGCAGGAAGGTCCGTCCAAAAAAAGATATTTAAGACGACGACGTCGTGCTGCAAAAAACAGTGTCATCAGAAGGTGTCCAGCAGAATGCAGAAAAAAGAGTTCAATACATTTTGGAATCTCGGCGATTTCCACAAGCAAAACATCCACCTTGAGAGTAGAATGAAAAGTTATGTTCCTGCAACTAGAAGAACGAACTCTGTCCAAGCGAAGAAGTGCACTTGGATTTATAAAGTCCGATCCGGCCAACCTAAGTGTGAACGTGTGTGCAAGCCGTTCTTTTTGAAGCTTTACATGATCACAAATGGAAGACTGCAGAGAGTACAAGAGAAGCTGCTGGAAGGTCGCGAGCTCAACGACGGCCGGGGAAAACATGCCACGCGGTTGATCAAGTTGACTGAGGACGTGAAAGACCTCATCATGACTTTTTGCAAAAGCCTTCCACACAACCGATCCCACTATAGTCGTCGTGACTCCGACTTGTTCTACTTCGAAAACAGCGACCTCAATCTGAGAGTACTGTATTCTCTTTTCGATGACTATTTCCAGAGCGTCACTGGCGAAGAGCTCTCTCTCTCTCGCTCTAGCTTCTGTGACTATTTTAATCACACGGTTCCCTTTACCTTTCGGCCACCTCGCAGTGACGTATGCGACTTCTGTTTCGAACAACAAATTCAGGGTGGTGAAGACTCAGTGGAATACAAGTTGCATCTGAGGGAGGCAGAGAAACACAAAGAACTCAAGCAAAGCCTTATCGTTGACAATACCGCGCTTGTTCTTGAATTTGACTACAGTCAAAATCTACCGCTCCCAAAACTACCAGTCGCGGATCAGTTTTACTGCCGCCTACTTTGGTTGTATCTTTGCAACGTTCATGTGCATGGAATAGGCGCCTCCTACATGTTCTTCTATATGGAAGGAGTGGCCAAGAAAGGAGCCAACAGCGTGTGTGCTTTCTTGAAGCATGCAATCGATCGATGTTTCGACAAGCAGAGACACAAGAAAATAGTCCTGCTTTCTGACGCTTGCGGTGGACAAAATCGGAACTACACAGTCTTTTCATTCTGCGCCATCTTGGCAGCATCTGTGCACGTCCCAGTCATTCAGGTGTTCCCCGTTCGCGGTCATTCATTTTCAACTTGTGACCGAAACTTTGGGACGTATGCGAAAGTTTTGAAGAGAATGGAAGTTGTAGAGAGCCCAGAGGACTACGTGTCCGCAATTCAGATGTCGAGAGAACCACCATTCACGATGGTTGACGCAGAGAAGAAGGCGATCATTATTGATTTCGAAACTATTCTAAAGAAAAATGTCCGTCGCGACCGAAAAATGAAAATTTCGGAAGCTTGCGTGATTGAGTACCGACAAGGTTACGCAAAACTTCACCGGAACTATTCGTTGATGTCAGCCTCCTCTCATTCCGTTTATTGTAGAACGACGCTGAATGAGCTGTTTGCTGATGTAAGAAGCCTTCCTCTCTCCCCAAGAATCGGAGTGTCATCGGCCAAAGCGAAGGATGTGAGGAAGCTGATTCGTTATGTCTCTGCTGGAAAGCGGTCAGCATTGGAAGAGTACCTCCAGCACATCAACGGCGTCGCTGACAACGAAAATGGTTTCAACGTAGACGACTAAACAGGAGATAAAGACTCTGGCAAAGTTTGAGTAAAAGAAACCCTACCCTGTACTTTTAACGCAATAAAAAGTGAAGTATTATGTTACAAAATCAGTGGTGGCAGGCAATAATGGTACAAGTTTGCTTTGTGCGTTCACCTTTATAAAACCTAATATTTCGCATTCTTGCGCATTCTAAGTTTGCAGCAAATACCACAGGAAATCAGAAAACGTACACAAAAAAAATTTAGTAATATTGAGCACATATTTTTATTTTTTCCGTCACAGTAAAACCTTTATTGTCAATTTTCTCAGAACAGTATTTTTGAACTTGTACCACTATTGCACGTAGCCCCTCAATTGCTATAGCAGTCATACACTGCAATTGCAACACGATCTATTTGTATGACACGCCGCCGATCGTCACCTGCGCTGTAATCCTGCTGAACTATATACTATATTCGGGACTAAGTATAGCTGGCCGCAGCTGACCGTCGGCCGCAGGCGAACGCAAATAACCATCGGCAGCACGTCATCTTTTGTCCAGCGGCTTGCGCTCTCTTTCACTTCCTCCGCGTATCAAAGTCCGGCTGAAACCCTGAATGGAATGATACGGGGATCTATTTTCATTAAGGTCCTTCGTGAATTCTGCAGGCTGCCAATAATTTTGCAGAGATAGAATTATGCCCCGATTATTATGTCTACGTATGTCTTCTTCATGCTTCGAATGCTTATGCAATGTCTGCTATGGGCTAGGCAAGCTTATCGTTGTCCCGGCGTGCGTGTAAGGCTTTGCCGTGCCACAAAAGCGTGGCGCGTTTTACTTGAAGTCCAATAAATACAATCTGGGTTCAAACGTTATTTTCTCTGTGGGTGCGCCACATGGAGGGAATCAAATGTTGCCCATATTCGAAATTTTTCACAGTCTGTCGTAGCCACAACGTTCGTTATTCGCAATTGGCTCACGGGTGCATGGTTCTGCTTTTGTCTACATACTCATTTCCCTTCCCATTGATTTTAATAGCTCCCCATCCTCAGAAATCTCGCTTTCATTCTTCAAGTCAAAGCAACTTACTCGAAAAAAGTCTTCACATATTGGATCTGGTAATGGCGTTACCACTTTAAGTTATGCAGCAGAATTTTTTGTCAACCCTGATGAAATCGTCATGCTTATATTTTATAGCGTGTGAATCTCAGTATAATGTTTTATGTAAAATAATCTCATACCGCTACTCCGGACGAAAACACTGTGGTTGACATTATGATAATATTGACACGTACCCTAGATTATGGGGCTGGGGTACATGATACAGCGTCATATGATGGTGTGATGTGTCGAGCATCCACTGGCGACGCCTTTGGAAATGAGCATAGCCGCACTTCCCGCTAATATTCTCGGAAATTATCGGTGGTAATGCTTCTGGATATGGCTTTTAAGTTTTATAAAGTTTCACTAAATAAACATTGGCAAAACTACTGTCTATTTAAAGCGGTTCGCATGGCTAAAATAGAAACCACATGCCCAATTTTTAAACAATTGAAATTGTACTCTAGAAAGTAGTATTAACGGTAAGCCCTTTGGCTCTAGAGCCAAAGGGCTAAAAAAAATATTCGCGGTGAGTTTGTTCACCGCAATTCCAAAACACATTCGGGAACAAGAGATGATAATTAAATATTGAATGAAAATTTTGTGATTTTATGATAACAGAAAGTATAATAAAGCGTCTTTCCCTGCGAGGACCTGCCACAAATGACACCACTGCCGAAAAGCAAGGTGCAGAAACACAAGTGATGGCCGTGAGAACATCATCTTTAAAAGTGCAAAGGTCCACGAAAAAAGAAACTTCCTTTATTATTTTTTTTTACTTTTTCAACGGGTGTGTCATCCTGGTCTTTGCATAAATAAATGTAACGAAGAGGCTACATATAACCAGGAGTCACCAAGCAAAGCACCTGGAAGCATTCAGTCACGCTTTTAATACCAGGTAGAAAATATTCTCTATGAGGGGACACCGAGATCCACGCTCATAACCACAAATTCTCGGCCGCACTAGTCATCACAGAGGAGTCAAGAAATGATGACCCCATTATCCCTACGTAAGAAAATGAGGGCAATCGTTCTCAAGTCTTACGAGGAAGACCACTTCCGAACCTCCATAAACTTCGAAAATGGTCTCGCTCCTTGTCGTTCAATGAGCTTCCCGCAGTCTCTCAAAGAATCCTTGATTACTCCAGAGCAGGCAAAAACAGATGGAAAGCCAACTGAACAACGCCCCATCCGTTTGCTCGTCGCAAACTGACGAGAAACTCATTCTGAGTGCCAAATTGTGAGGTGCGCCGCTTCACAATACTTCACGGCCAATTTTCGCCGCAAACAATTCTACTTTTAATACTACCATTTAGAATATATGCGGATGGCAGACACCGCAACTGTAACACCAAAAAACGGTCTTCTAGTCTTAGTTCCGATGAAGCGGTTGGGAAAGGTATCAAAGTTTCGAAACTGGGTTCGATGGAAGCGAGTCATTTCGGAAACGCCATGCTTATATGCCTGCGTTTCGCGGAAGAAACATTGTACTGCGCCAGAGTAATGTTCTGATGGAGCGATATATTATATGATGGTATAACGTGGGCGAGTTTTGTCTACGATTTCGTAACATGGGAATGTGACAAATTGCGATCGTGAGGAAATAGTGGGCCTGGAAATTATTATTCCGCACTCCGCGTAGAGTACGCGGAGTAAACGCTGCCGACGATTTTATTTCGGATGGGGCGAACCTAAAGTCCCTAGATTAGAGCTCCCTACAGGTAGCAACAGTCTTTGAAGCGCCGACTGCGTGACGGTGCAGGTTTTAGGAAGCGAATGGCGGCGCACAGCAGAGGTTTGAACTGAATGCCGCCATTTTTCCCAGGGGAATGTGCTTTGTCATGTTTTGGGCTGTCGATATTGTAAAAGAAGATCCAGAGACTTTAGGCCAACCAAGCCGCACAGAAACTGGCTCGTCACGTCTCTCGTCATCTTATTGAGTTTTCTCCCACATGCTGCATCAATCACGCAAAAAAAAAAAATGGCACAGTATTATGTCGCAACCTGTGCGTGATTCGATTAGCTGGAGATTGAAAACGCACAGCGACGAACGACACGGAGATTATGCACTTTTGGCACTGCTTGATTCGCACCGTTGAATCGTAGTTTCGACCGCGCTCGGACGAAGTGTGAAACGGAGTTATAGACTAACTTATCTCACTGACATCAAGCTACTGCGGTTGCGCTGCCTTTGGGACTGCGGATGCGCTGACGCTTCACTCCTTTCCAGTTTGGTTTCTGCGCAAGCGCAGTGCCCACATGGGCAAAGCCGGCTTGTTGGGAAACACTGTTTAGGCGTATTGACACCGCAATCTACGCCTGCTTAAGCGTAAATAATCAGTTTTGCTCCACGTTCAATTGATGTCAGTGTAATAAAACTGATAATGGCATTTCGGTCGAACTTTTTTAATATATTAAAATTAATTTTGTGGTCCATAAATAAACTTTGACAAAATTTTAATGCTCGCGATGTTCTCCCGCTATCAAATTCTGTACCGGTCGATGGTAAGGACTCGCTTGTGTAAGGAAATATGTCCGGAAAAGAGACCTCGAAATTAGTCGTCGGTAGATTATGTTCGGCTGCAATAATTTCTGCAAAACATGTTCCATAAATGTTTTAATTTCCTCTATTGGTAGGATCTGTAGTATTTAATATCTTTCTAACATATTACGTATGCCTGAAAGTCGGCGCAAAATAATATATAAGTTATTTAATCTAATAAAGTACCGCAATCAATTGGATCAAATCATTTAAACGACACAGAGTCGTAGTTTTAAACCCTATCTTACACTGTGCAGTTGACGTTCAGACCCAGGACGTGCATCTAAATTTCACACTACGCCAAACGTTCTTCGTATAATTGTGGCTATTCCTATACACGGACAAAAAACGCTCCTTTCTGACCTAAAGCCCCAGACTTCGAGGATTGGGTCGGACATATTCCGGCAGTGTTAACTTCACCTGTGTTAATCAGAAGAGCGGTATTATTTTTTTTTTCTCATTGCAAGTTTCAAGGTTTTTGTTGTCTATGTTTTTTGTAATCATAAAATTATCTTTTGTTAAGGAAAACACACGTTTTCGGTGTACAACAAGATATAGTTTTCAGTAGCGTTAATAAATAGATGAAGTAACCATTTTTAATTCATTTAATTGGTGTTTTTTGTTCCATTGCTTTTCACGTAGCGTTTTGAGACACGCTGGAGGTTTCTAAAATAAGACAATATTGCTTTATGGTTAGTTTTCCTTCGCGCAAAGACAACCTGGGATACTTGGCACAGTTTGCCTGAAACCAACACATCGTCTTAGGCTTGAAACGATCACGCTGTGCATGTGTTAGCGGATTGGTAACAATGAATTGCTATTAAACATTTTGGAAATGGTCCGTGACAAAAATATAAAAGAGACATGCCACCCACGTACTTTGTATTGGCTCCTAAGTCATGGATATTATAGCATGAGCTTGACACAAAAAAGTGTCTTTGAACTTACGATTGTTTAGAGAAACTTGTCGACTCGAATAAAGAGTGCAATGCAAGATCAGGTTTAATAGTCGACGGTTTTCGCTTGCTCTTAGACTGGTATTTTGTTTTCCCTCTAATAGTAAAGAAGGCTTTCTATACCCTCGCTTATTTCGCAGTCATAAAAATATACCCAGACCTGGTAATAACATTCGTCAGTTTTTTTCAAGCATAGCCAATACAATCTTTTTAAATATTATCTGCCTCAAAAGTTGCCTTGTTTTCGTGTGTACCCGTAAAAGTGCATCCAGAATCAACTCTATTACATCCGTCCCTTGTTCAGAAATGTTTTATTCCTCCCGGCCGTGACAACCCACAATTGATCACACGAACCGCTGAGCCGTTTTCGTTGTACGTGATTTAGTCATCAACTGTTTTAAAAGCGCAGGGCGTGATGCCTCCCGAGCATCATATTATTGCTTCTCGGTGAAAGAGACTGCCGCATTACCCAGTAAGATCACCGAAGAACAGATCATGAATCTCGGAGCATAAACGCAACAAGCCAAACTGTGCTTTTTTTAACGATGCCTAGCTACCATATTAGTGATAGTGTACCTTTTTATATGACACGGCATTTACCTAACACTGGCCCTGGAAAGTAAACAGTTTTAAGTTTTTTGCTACAAGTGTACGCAGGCGTCGATTTCGACTGAAAGAGCTTCGTGCCAATGAGATACAATATAAGAGAATTTGCTCACAGACAGGAAAAATTATTGATCATCCCCGACGGCGAAGCAGCGGTCTAAAAAAACTGCTCTCAGGAGCGATGGAACAGCTCACCGGTTTGATCAAACCTTTACGGGTTTAACCAAACTGCTCATCATTTTTACCAATCTGTGATCAGTTTCATACTTGTTCGCCGCGCAGCCTAGGGTGTGAAATGACCGGCATACCGTAGCACCCAACAGGAAAGCGGTTTGATCAAACCTGCGAGCAGTTTGACTGAACCGGTGAGCAGAGTGATGAAACCGGTGAGCAGTTTCTTTATACCTCTATACAAGACATGTGCACGTTACCAAAAATGTAACTAAATACCGTTACTAGTTATATACTCGCTATAAAGTAACGAAATACTTTACACGTTACTGAATTTCAAAAGTAACGCGTTACATTACATCAAATGTAATGAGTTATTTTTCTCGTTTCTGAAAAGAAAAATACACAACTGCTTTTTTTCAGGATTTAATGTCCTTTTTTCAGTAGTCATTGCTCTTCAGCAGTAGCTGCATGTCCAGGACTTAATCAGTTATGTTTCTCCGATTCTTTGAGAAAACATCTCTGGCGACGACGAAGAGTCCTATGCGGAGTGCAAGTTCGTCTGCTTCTTTTGCTGGGGCTGTGGTGACGTCAAAACACAGAGCCAATCAGAGCTTGGCGTTCTGACATCACCACAACCCCAGCAAAATGAAGCAGACGAACTTGCGCTCCGCATTGACTCGCTCGAAGGAACGGCAGTGTTGTGCTTCAGGAATAGCTGGTGGATCAGGTTTTCTCCTTTCTCTTTTGTTATTTCTGCTTCTAATGTTCGAAGTTGACAATGGGTTATGTGCCTCCCCGTTTTGACACACTCTGGGTTTATATTCGGTATGTACATGATTGTAGGAGGTTAGACCGAAAAATCTTATTGTGTTCGCTGGGTGAAGGGGATTTCCCGCTGTAGAGATCGGTTAATGTGTTAAACAGTAAACGTTGCTCATGCCATACTGCTTATTTGTTCTTCGGGTTGCCCATCTGCCTTTGTCGCAATAGGCGCATACTTGGGTTAGAATTAAAGCCACACTGTTTAACCGATTTTGTACACGATACTCCTCATATGTAACGAGATTCTGTTAATCGTTACTCGGCCTTAAAACTCAGCAAGCACATTACTGGTTTCTTTTCTAAAAAAAGTACCTATATACGTTACTTGGTTTTAGAAAAGTAACATAGTAAAAGTACCTCGTTACTAGTAACGTGTTTAGTACATATCTGCTCTAAACAAAGGTTTGAACCGATTACTGGTGGAGTTGAAAGGGTACCGGCATCACCCTGTCCTAAGTTAAAACTTTTTTTTTTTATTTGGGTACACTGTAATAACAATCCATAGGAAAATATCTATATATAACTCAAAATAAAACAAAACTTGGGAGCAAAACGTAACCCGGATGCGAGAAGGGTTTTGTTCAGTTCATCGATGATCAATTTCAAAGCTCGAAATGTTTCGTCAAAGTCTGCCTTCTGAAGTACCTACAACTTAATATATCCCAGTCCCTGTTTGAGCGCAGTCTCTATATGTTTCTCGCCAATAAAATACAAGCTATAATTTGTATTTTGATAAATGTTACGCCCTACATTCGGAACAAACTTTCTTAATTGAGCCCGCATAACATGCCGCCATTTAGCGTGTGTTTTGAATAAGCTTGTAAATGTATTTTCCCTACACATTAGGTTGGTACAAATCAGAGGAACTCTATAGGCAATTTAGATGCAATAGCGTGGATATCATTCTGCACGCTATTCTGTTGACGTTCGAGACATATGAGTCTAGCGAATTGTTTCCCCGGAAAAACGTGTCTGCCAATTCGGAACAAGACTCGCTGTCCCCAACTCACGTCTGGGACCAACAGGACATGCCCATGACACAAGGTCATTTCCGCAATCCAAGACCGTTCCCGCAATTTCCGGAGTAATTCTGAGGCAAACGGCATTTTCGACGCGGAAACAACACTACCCCAGCTTGGTTCCGGAACTCCGCAGTGTCGGCTACCTCGACGAAGGCATTAAAAATTGGCGGGCACTTCACGGTGTAATAATGTAATTCAGCTTCAACAGAAACTCTGGCGATGCATTGAAAGGAAAAAAGAATACCGCGATTTAGATTTCTTTTTTCTTTTTCAAGCTTGGTCTGGGCTCTGACCCAACGCAACACTGCGTGAGGCGGTGGAATTGAAAAAAGAGGGGCCGTCTTTATCGAGCGTAGCGATGATTAAATGTCCCTCCAAGATGGGGCAATACGATCGTGTAACGCTGTAATGACCGAGCCAAAGATAAATGTTGGCGACCCACTCGAGTCCACCCTCGGTGTGGCGGGCTATCGTTTCTCTGGGCCACTCAATCATCTGTCGACAGGCAACGACACCCCCGTGCCCGACGGTGTCAGGTTCTTCAATAAAACTAATAAGCGGCGAAGGCACAAGAGTATAACATTGTGGACCGCCACCCCTCCCTCCCTTTTTTGCACGAGGAAAATTGCCCGCCCATGGGAGATATCAAGACGCCTGCACATTACGAAAACTTGCAGTGTGTCACGACTCACAGCATAAGGAGAGCTGCAGGAAGTGGCGATAATCACGGGGAAATATAAGATATGCTAAGTTTTCGTCTGGTGCACTTATCGGTATTGCAGCTAAGCTTACACGAGCAGGGTGAGGGTGTTTATGTAGGAGGGTGTTTTGTGTTTTGTTACTTTGAAATGGATACTGAAACGCAGGGAAGGCGAGGCTTAATATGACGATTGTATTCACTCGTTAGGTACAATTAACTTTGTATATTAAATGTGAACGGTAGGTGGAATATATATTAATAATAAAAAAAATGAAAGCCGTTTACAACTCCCTGTAATGCCGAATTGGAGCGCAGCTCTTGAGAAGGAGGAGGAGGGAAGGGTACTCAGGGGAGGGTATACCCCTCCTCATCCTCCTCCTTCTCCTCCTCCCCTCACCCTTCAATCTCCTCCGGGGGGTCACGTGACCTCGAAGGGGGAGGGGGGTCACGTGACCTCGGGGGGAGGGGGGGGGTCACGTGACCCCTCAGTTCACGTCACCCCCCCGGGGTCACGTGACCTCGGGGAGGGGGAGAGGGGGGTCACGTGATCCCTCAGGTCACGTGACCCCCCGGGACACGTGACCTCGGGGGAGGAGGGGGAGAGGGGGTCACGTGACCTCGGGGGAGAGGGAGGGGGGTCACGTGACCCCTCAGGTCACGTGACCCCCTCCCCCTCCTCCCCCAGGTCACGTGACCCCCCCCCCCCCCCCCCCCGAGGTCACGTGACCCCGGGGGGGGCTCGCGCGGTGCATTATGGGATATTTCCTATAATGCACCGCGCGGTTACGCCGACGCCGACGCCGACGGCGAGGCCGCTCAAGCCAGAAACGGGCGCCTAAGAGCTGCGCTCTAAAAACTTTCAACCTGACTGAGAAATTACGTGGCACGAGTCCAATTGCTTAAGAAACCCTAACAACGCCTTTGATGTTTGCTTTCTTACGGGACCTGTATTGTTGAGCCGTTCGTCAGCGGTCTAAAATGCCAAATACTGTTTTCATCATTCAAATACCAGTTGCTATTTATGTGTTTATTAAATAAACAGTGTGCACAACTGTTAAATATAATCCGCGACCAGTGACTGAAGAGATTCCGTGCGTCATCTGCACGCACAGTCTAGAAGGTGACAGACACCTCAGGAAGTCTATGTCCGACAAATGTTACGTTTCACCTAAAAGAAACAGAAATGACGTTATCCCGTGTGATAGGTTAGAGCCTCATATGAAGAAATTATCCTAAGAAAATTTGACCGGAGACAAAAAAACCGAGCACGCTGCCCCCACCTGACGTGACAAAACCTTGACGTTCTGTTTTCTTGCTCTTTCGTCTCAAAACGGGGCGAGTCCTTCGATGGTGTCATTCGGCCTGAAACAGACCGAATTTGTTCATTTTATTGATGGGTGCCTTTTTATACCGGAAACGAGGCTTGCTTGTGTTTATTAGTGTATTTGACATGAATGAGAAATGTTTGACGACTACCTGCCGCTGCCAAAAGAAACTTCAAAATAAATTGTGCTTCAGCGTCGTCGAGAGCGTAGTGGCGAGGCCGGCGTGGTTGTGACGGAACGTTTCTGTCCTGCGGAGCTGTGCCCGTTTAACCATTTACCTTTATTTACTCAAATCTGCGTTTGTGTCGTGTTTTTACTGCATCAATTTTAAACTCCGGCCAAACCGGCGAAACACCAGCTTTGCGTTCGTCTCGGTAGTGCACGTACTACGCCTTGTTGAGGTTAGGACACATCGAGATCGCCGTGGAACGTGTACTCGGATTCAAACTCGTGCTAACTTCTCCCACTTCTGCAAATGAGTTACAGGCAATCCAATTTTTCGATCACAGTACGCGGAAGTCTTTTCCGTCTTTAAAGCTTTGTTTGTAAGAGATATATACGTGGTCAGAGAGCATATCAAAATTACGTTGAGAAACGTGTTGTGTTGTTCTGATTTACCTAATAATAACAACAGTAATAATACGTATGTTTGCTTGACACACGCGTATCCAAGTGCGTACACGGCTTGTGCACAGCTATGGAGACAGAATGAGTCCACCCCCACTTTTGGGATGTGTCCGAATGAATTTGTGAAATGACACGGGTGGTGTTTTTACTGCACCATGCTTCAGGTTAGCTGCTGTGGAATACGTCATTTTAAGTTCAGTTCGCTGCAGTGAAATCTCGTTAACTCGTACAATCGAGGCGTAGCTTGCCTAATATATCCTCATTTTAAGGCTTCCACAGCGCTCTACATCTAACTTTATCTTCATGTTCTATGTGCTTGCAGCACCCCTAAACCATTGAGAATATATGTCTGGTAGAAGTTTTAGATGGCGCAGTATTCTCAGACAGTGAATGTAGCATGAAAACCATGCGTGAACACGATGATCCCCGCTCAGGGTTTCAACTTGAGCTAGATGCACAACATTGTTTGATGAGATTTTTCAAATAAATTTTGCAGGTTACATCAGTGATGCCTTTTGTAATCCGCCCCAAGTCTCGGACCGGTGTAATGTAAAGGATCTTCCTGTTGGCGTGTCCAACAGAGAAATTAAAGCGCACATCTTAAGGAGGAGGAGGGGAGAGTCTGCCCCTCCTCCTCCTACGCTCACTCTCTTCCTCTGCCATCCTTCTCCTTCTCTCCCCTTCCTCCTCCTCCTCTCCCCGGTCTCTTCCCCTCCTTCTTCTCCTCCTCTCCTCCTTCTCCGTACCCTCCTCACGTCCTCCTGCGCACCCTCCCATCCTCCTCCTTCGTATTCTCTCCTCCTCCCAGAGCTTCCCCGCTAAATTTAGCTGAAAAATTTACACACCAATTCCGTTTCCCCGCTAAACTTAGCAGGGAAAATGACTTCACGTGGCTTAGTGTCACGTCAACTTTGAAGAAAATCAGTTTCTCCGCTAGATTTAGAAGGAAAATTGACGTCACGTGACCTCAACAGTGCTGTTGATTTCACATGACGTCAATTTTCCCTCTGAATCTAGTGAAGAAACTAAATTTTCCCGCTAAATATAGCCAGAAACTCGAATTGGTGTTGAGGTCAAGTGACGACAATTTTCCCGCTAAATTTAGCGCGATTACACCAAGACCAACGCCGTCGCCATGAAATCCGAAAACGGGCACCTAAGAGCTGCGCGCTTAAAAGCATAAGCTCTAATTTGTTGCATGTTAAGAAACGTCGGACAAGGCGCTCCGGCAAAGGTATCAAATAGCATGAATAGTGATTTCCTCACTTACACTCACCTCTTCTCCAGCGTTTGCTCTGCTAAAGTGGAAAGTGCTGAGTGCTTTAGAGTATGATCCTGCCTTGCGTTTATTTTATGTTGCAGCAGACTATAGTGGTGAACTCTCCTGCCACGTCTTGAACTTCCAATGTTGTTGAAGGGCTCCGTGGGCCTTCGGGAGCACCAGAAACACCTTCCGTGAAGACCGCCGGGAACCCTACACAGGGTTCATGCCATCGAGTCGTCTGCAAAAAACGTTAAACTAAAATGGGAGATCGGTTTACTTACAGGAAACCGTATAGCCTCTTTTAAGTTAAGCCTTTTATTTAGTGCTCCTATTTTGGAAAGCTTATGTCTTTCATTATTTTTATATAGTGTATATTCAAGTATCTAATTAAATTCATCAGTATTTGTCTTCTACATCCTCTGCCAATCTAGCTACAGTGAATACTCCGATGTCGAGCACCACCCTAACTCAGACATCTCCTCAAGTAGAGCAGGCATACCGAGTACCTACATAGAATAACCCCTGTGTCCACTATTCTTCAGAACTCAAACACTGCTCTAAATTAGACAGTCATATCAAAAGTTGTACTAGTTCGAATTTTTACTACAATTCTGATTTTGATGTGGTCTGGAGTCAGGCTCACAAATCAGCGTCATTTGGAATTACATGTAATTTTTTTACAGGAAATCACCTCTTTCTGGTGATATTTTTTACATGTTTTGGTAACATTTTCATTGATGTCGTTGGACTCACTTGATTCGAAGCACTCTTTACAGCAACCAAAATTTCCTTTTGGAGCAATAAAACATTAGTAGCAAAAACAAATATTAAATTATAATCTGTTGCACCGCACATATTAGAATACGTTTAGCTATTGTCCTATTAATTTGAAGCAATACAGAAAACAACTTAAAACCACTCTCTAAAACCACTTATTAGCTTCCATTGCATGTGAGACAATTTAATCTTTCTAAACCGCGAAATAGCTGTTAAGGGATGCTTCGAAGCACCAGACACAGCAACGAGAATTTTGTAACAAACGCCATAGTGCTCGCGACGTTTTTTTTTCGTTTTTTGTTCTTGTTTTTTTTGCTTTGGGGCACGTGAAAGAGCGTCTACTGGCTCGAGCTCTTGGCATTAACGGTGGTACGGTATTTTGTTTATAGTCATTTCATTGTATTTTCTGACCGTGAGCATGTCATGTACATCCTTGAAGGTGAACAATTGAGAGAAGTCTCTCTGGTTGGGGAGCAACAATAATAATAAATAAAATATACACCAACCAAATCCTAAAGTCGGAACTCTACGTTTTGAGACCGGCTCGGTCTCTTCTTCAGGGGTTGACTGCGGTTATGGCCGTTGAGGAGCAGTATTCTGTTTTCTTCTTCTTCTACGGCAGTGTCTATCGTTTTGCATCAGTAAGGTGGCGAAGTCCGTTCACGTAGACGGTCGGCAGTGTGCCGAGGGATCTATTTATGTTTTCTGGCGTCGTTTGTATGTGCCAGGATTCAATAAAAAGTCTATGTCTGGGATGGGTCTCAACAGCCAGGATTCTGGTGTTGACAAAGTCAATTCTGTGGTCCTTGACGTCGCAGTGCTCGGCTACGGCGCTTCGTTCATGGTCGAACTTTCGAACATCGTTCTTATGCTGGCGGATTCACTCCTGTAACTTCTTCGTTTCCCCGATGTATGCGACCGGGCAGTCCGCGCAGGGAATTTTATAAATGACGTCTTGTGCTCTTTCCTTAGGCGGGCGATCTTTTGGACGGGGCATGAGTCTACCAAGCGTAGACATCGGCTTGTGTGCCACCTCGATCCCTTCTTTGGCCAGTACACGTGCCAGCGCCTCGCTTGTACCTTTTATGTAAGGAACGCTGATGCGTGAGGTAGGACGGGTCTGTGTGTTTGCTGGGAGTTGCAGGTGTCGGCGATCTCGGGGTTGATGACGCGCAATGCGGCAGATGAAGCTGCTTGTATAACCGTTACGTTGTAGGTCGGCGAAGATGGTGTGTTCCTCTTTTTTACGGTCAGCTTCGGATGAGCAGATATTTTTTTACCTGGATAAGAGCGTTCTGACCACTGATGCATTGTGACAGGCTGGGTGATTGGAATGGAAATGGAAATAATGTCCAGTATGCGTCAGTTTTCTGTAGACAGAAAACTGGAGCTCTTCTTTTTGTCTTCTGACGAGCACATCGAGGAAAGGTAAGGTAGTGTCCTTTTCATGCTCCAAGGTGAATTGTATAGACGTTTCAATGGAGTTGAGGTGGGTAAGGAACGTGTTCACTTCCGACGTTTTTAGGATGCAAAAGCAATCGTCTACGTACCTCAAGAACACCTTGGGGGCCGTGTGAAATGACTGTAGCACCTTTTCCTCGATGGCTTCCATACATAGGTTCGCTGTTGTGACGGAAGTGGAGGCACACATAGCGGTTCCACTGGACTGTTTGAAGAATTCTTTCTTGGAACTAAAATAGGTGCTGCTTAGGCAGAACTCAAGCAGGCGGCAGAGTTCGTCCACGCTGAGTTTTGTCCTTTCACTCAGGAATTGGTCTTTCTCGAGGGCGTTCTTGGCCGTGGCGACAGCCCGGGGGAACCGGGACGCATGTGAATAGCGAGATGACGTCGAAGGATACGAGGCTTTGTTCAGTGGTCACCTTCATCGTTGAAATCTGTTCCCCGAAGTCGTTGGAATTTCGTATATAAACTGAAAAAATGAAAAACTGAAAAAGAACCCTACACCACAAGTTCAGGACAGGATGAATATGATGCTAACGGATATTTTCAAAAACCATCCAGACTCGAGAAGCCTTCACCTGCGACTTCTTTGTAGGAATGGATATGCACCGGGTTTCTACGGCCTTCCAAAGATACATAAACCTAGCATTCCTCTCCGGTCCATCGTGGACTTCACAACATCACCACTTTGAGGTCTGTCAAACTACCTTCACCAGACTCTCTCGCCTCTCGTGGGCAAAACGACGACCTATATACGAAATTCCAACGACTTCGTGGAACAGATTTCGACGTTGAAGGTGACCACTGAAGAAAGCCTCGTATCCTTCGACGTCATCTCGCTATTCACAAGCGTCCCGGTTCCTCTGGCTGTCGCCACGGCCAAGAACGCCCTCGAGAAAGACCAATCCCTGAGTGAAAGGACAAAACGCAGCGTGGAGGAACTCCGTTGCCTGCTCGAGTTCTGCCTATGCAGCACCTATTTTAGTTTCAAGGGAGAATTCTTCAAACGGTCCAGTGGAACCGCAATGGGTGCCTCCATTTCCGTCACAACAGCGAACCTATGTTTGAAAACCATCGAGGAAAAGGCGCTACAGTCATTTCACACGGCCCCCAAGGTGTTCTTGAGGTACGTAGACGATTGCGTTTGCATCCTAAAAACGTCGAAGTGGACACGTTCCTTACCCCCCTCAACTCCATTGAAACGTCTATACAATTCACCGTTGAGCATGAAAAGGACAATACCTTACCTTTCCTCGATGTGCTCGTCAGAAGACAAAAAGAAGAACTACAGTTTTCTGTCTACAGAAAACCGACGCATACTGGACGTTATCTCCATTTTCATTCCAATCACCCAGCCTGTCACAAGGCATCAGTGGTCAGAATGCTCTTATTCAGGTCACAAAATATCTGCTCATCCGAAGCTGACCGTAAAAAAAGAGGAACACACCATCATCGCCGACCTACAACGTAACGGTTATACAAGCAGCTTCATCCGCCGCATTGCGCGTCATCAAGCCCGAGATCGCCGACACCTGCAACTCCCAGCAAACACACAGACCCGTCCTACCACACGCATCAGCGTTCCTTACATAAAACGTACAAGCGAGGCGCTGGCACGTGTACTGGCCAAAGAAGGGATCCAGGTGGCCCACAAGCCGATGTCTACGCTTGGTAGACTCATGCCCCGTCCAAAAGATCGCCCGCCTAAGGAAAGAGCACAAGGCGTCATTTATAAAATTCCCTGCGCGGACTGCCCGGTCGCATACATCGGGGAAACAAAAAACTTTCAGGAGAGAATCCGCCAGCATAAGAACGATGCTCGAAAGTTCGACCATGAACGAAGCGCCGTAGCCGAGCACTGCGACGTCAAGGACGACAGAATTGACTTTGCCAACACCAGCATCCTGGCTGTTAAAACCAATCCCAGACATAGACTTTTTATTGAATCCTGGCACATACAAACGACGCCAGAAAACATAAATAGATCCCTCGGCACACTGCCGACCGTCTACGTGAACGGACTTCGCCACCTCACTGATGCAAAACGATAGACACTGCCGTAGAAGAAGAAGAAAACAGAATACTGCTCCTCAACGGCCATAGCCGCAGTAAACCCCAGAAGAAGAGACCGAGCCGGTCTCAAAACGTAGGGTTCCCCCTTTAGGATTTGGTTGGTGTATATTTTATTTATTATTATTCATGTACATCCTGTACTACAAAGAATAGCATCCCTTTTAACCCTATCCCGTAGTTTCCCGTTCGCTGCGTTTTTTTTTTTTTTTTTTTTTTTTGGGGGGGGGGGGGGGGGGGGGGGAATCTTTGGGGTGAGTCTACATTCTTTGTATTTTCTCTACAAGCCTCACTCATCTCTTTTTTTTTTTACCAGCTATAGATTTTCTGGGCTTTCCCACCACTGTAATGACGTCAGTTGTTGATGCTATAGTTGTTCATGTTGTTGTAGTTTAGAATGATGTCGCTGCTGTAGCTGGGGCAGTAGGGCGTAAGGTGTCAGTCGTCGATGTTGGCATATTTTTAAAAAATATCCCCCACCGCCGGTGGGTAATCTGTTTCAAAGATTTGGCAACATTTTGCAGTACCCGATGCCCACTGCACGCGCTCCCTGTAAAAACACAAAGAAAGAGCCGAAAACAAATGTCCGCCGGAGCACTGTCAGTGCCAAGATCTTGTGCATTAAGACGAGCCTTCAAGCGCTAAGGAACAAAAAAAATAATAGAAACAATAACGTACAGAACAAATTCGTGAGATGCCTATTTTGTTCCGAACGCTTTTGTTCACGGGCCCCACGGTTCGTCAACGTAACGCCGATTACCAACGATGTTGCCTTGGCGTGTTACAGCTATCGCTGTCTGCACTGTGGATTAACTCAAGGCTACTCGTCTTTTCTCGACGATGGACTGCAATTCATAACACTTATCCGACAGTCCGGCGCTCCCTTCCCGTTTGTTAGTGCTGGCAGGTCTCGGGAGGCGGACTTTAAATCATATCTTCAAAATGTGTGGAGCTACCAGCAGAAATCACTGGGTCGCGTTCGGCAAGGATGGGCTCCGGCAGTCCGTTCACATAGTCGCCGCCTCTGACTCCACATAGTCGCCACCAACTCAAGACAAAGTACCCAATGGAGGATTTGTCGACACCCATGAACAGAGGTGCACATGCACAATGCGGCTCTTTAAAAACGGCGGATTTAATGTTGTACCTTGGAAAACAGCGGTTTAAGTCGGAGCCGGAGCACGCCGTATTTCAATGTATTTTCTAACGGGCGGCATGGACTATTCCGCTTCGATTGAATGGCGTGATGTTGTGGATGTCATCTTCCGTGCTCTTCTCATTGTGTGCTGCTGTTCGCATGGTCGTGTACTCTCGCGTAGAAATAAAAATCCATGAAAATCTTTTTTTGGCACCTTTAATTGTTTTTGGGAAGTTGTAACAAGCACATAGAGGTTCTTCCAAAATTCCCTTTTTAGTGATGGAGCGATTTTGAAGCATATTTTATATCAAGTTCGTTTTCGTTTCTACAGTACACTTACTGTTTGTGAGAGAAAAAAGAGCACGGGATGCAATGCCGAAACAATGGACATGTTGCATTCGGCCTTTCTCCGCAGATTGAAAGCACTTTTCCTGTTTGTGAAGGAAAACACTACATTGAATGCAATTCTTTTTGGTTTTACGCTGTAGACAGGAGTTGATGTGTTCCCTTACAGTGTGCTATTGTGTTTGCTTTCTGAAATCCTTAAAAGGCGACATTGGTATGCGCATTTTGCTCTGAAGTGTGCTTACATTATTTTTCAGCACAAAATACCCGCCAACATACAGCAAAAATAAAAGTGCCAGAGAGCGTTATTTATATCCTTGTGAACAAAACATTTTCTTCGGAATGAACATAGTCAAAACAATTAGCGTGGTACGCAAAAAAATCTATGTAGGCGATACTCCTAAAACGGAGTTACTTACGAAATATTGTTGAACGAACCGAACTTTCATTTTATAAGGACTTGATATAGGCCCGAACAATGAGCTCGCCTTGTTGCCATACCCCGTTGGGAAGGGAAAACCGGCAAGATGAAAGCCCATGTGATTACGAAATCCGAGAACATTTCTTCATCTAAAGCCGAAACATGCAACAAAGACAAAACATGTATCGGACGAAGACACCTCGAGCTGTGACAGACAAATAATATTGAGGCGTCTACAGTAGCACAGAAATAGCCACCAAAAAGAAGCAGATATAATATTTATTTATGCAGTCTCTTAGTGTGTCTTTAAGTCTTTTTTTTTTTTTTTCAGCAGGAATTACAGTCACCAAACTTGTGTTTGTTTATACCGGAGCATCAGACATGAGGTGCGTCAGCGTATATAAAAAATGACACTACTCAGACATGGAGGAGACGCGGTTTGCGTTAGTGCCTTGCTCGGGACATTCCGATGCAAAGGGTTAGGCAACCGCGCTTAAGCATCTAGACCTTCTAATGGCATTCCGCTAGATATTTTTTTTTAATTTTTCTCAGTGGACGCAGGTCTTCCGCACAGCTCAGGGTTTAAGTAAAGTTATGCTGAACGACAAGATCAGTGTGGCCACGAGACAGGACCGTGTACTTATCCCTTTCCTTTTTATTGTCTAATTTTCCAAGCCGGAAGCTTCATAGGGTAAGGTTTTGATCTTGAAACCCCTAATAACTATGGCCAGTGGTGGATAAAACAGTTGAAAGATGCAACAATATTCCGACAACAATTTCGCTGTCTTGGAAAAGAGCATTTTATTTTGTAAACTGTTCTCAACAAAAGTAAACCTAAGCGTGTGGTCATCACATCACGTATTCATTTAATTATATTATCTTTATTGTAGGGTGTTTAAAAATTATTGTGTTAAGCTCAAAATATTTTTTATTCAAATGGGTGACCTAATCGCTCGTGTGCCGTAAAATATTTGTTTTGTTTTTTTTTAGTCATATTTCCATAGCGCGAAACAAATTCTAAGTTACATCTTATTTTTGAATTCGCAATCATTGAGTCTTAAATGGTCAAGTTCTTTTGGTTGTGATAAATATTTGTGTTAGAATTATGTAATGATATATTTTGTCTAAAAATAATATTTTAATTATAAATATTAAAATGCTAACTCTCAAAAACTTTCAAACATATGAAGGGGGTGAGAGGTCTCTGGTTTCTAGATAAAATCCAGTTTCGTACTCAACCTTTTTGTTTTCCTTGTCGGTTTTCATTAATCATCCATGGGAAAGTGAAATTATAAAAAAAACATAAAGCAATAAACATAAAACATGTTAGCTTATTTTTAAGGTGTACATATAGTGGTTCCAAAATAATTTTTTGGAGATCTTAGAAAAAAAAAACGATTTTCAATAGTTTGAACGTAAAAAACTGCCGCAGTACATGACACCAGTTATGTCGAGCTAATCCTCGCTCAACAACGTCTCGTGTGCGTCAGCACCATCAGACGCGTTTTTCTCGGCATTGATGCAAGTGTCAGTTATAAACGCAGGGTCTAAGTTTTGGTCACCGCTTGAGAAAGAAAGATACAGAGCGATATCTAATTTGCCTCTCGCGGAGCGAGCTTAGATAGCGTTTGCTGGCGGTTCGTCAGCCAACGTGAGCGAGGAACACGGTTTGTCTGCTACAACTTCATTCGCCGTCGGAAATAAAGCAAGACAGAGAGTTTTACAATAACATACAAAATAGTTTGTCGCACGCTAGCGCTCAATTTAGCGTTTCCGTTAGGTTAAGTTAGGCTAGGTTAGGTTAGTTACGTTACGCAAGAGAGTTTAGAATACCGTTGCTCCTCCGCGACGAGCATCTCTCGTTTGCATTGCCACCAAATATAGAAACAATTTTGAGTTCATAAACAAAATAATGTAACCTGAAAGAAAAATGTTTTTTTTTTTTTTTGCTACGGGATAACATTTTAAATTTTGAAATATAAAAATACGACGCAAGCGGTTAATCGGTCGACTCCACTCCCGTCACCTCGGCATCTGGTATCGTTTACAGACTTTCGCCGAGAATCGTTCGCGCATCGCTGAGGGCAAGTTGCCGCCAGTCGTACACAACTTCGCTCGGTTTTTCAAATCGTGTGTGACGCGCGCCTCCAGTAGGAGAGCAATGTTGTCCTGTATTGAAAATCGCATTCGCAAGAATGCCGCCGCCGTCGCGCTCACGACGGCCGCCAAGACGGCCGCAGTCGCAGCGGCGGCGGTCCTGGGAGTCGCGGTCCTAGGCGCCACCATTTTCTAACTATCGTCGACATGACTTTAACCAACTCGCACATCACGAATCCTTCTTAGAAGAACGCGAAGACCATTTGCGTACGCAGCAATTTCCGAGAAATGACGTACGCAAAAGCTAGCGCAAGCTAAGCGACGAACCATTTTAGCGTTCGGCGGATACGCAGGCGCGACAAATCTATATTTTGCGTAAGCATACCCTTTGCGTGCGCAATTCTAAAACTCCTTAATAGTGAAAACTGCCGTGCTTTAGTACAGCGTTCAACGTAGTCAAGCTCTCAGAGGAACGTGACGGAGCGCTACAAACCAGCACTTTCAGCACAGCGAAACGGAAACGCACACGCAGGCAGTTGCACCAGTTGGTTCTCCAACTTGATGTGCCCATGCAAACTGATCCAGGCAATCGAAGACAGGTATTAGCTCAAGCCTATTCGACGAAGTGGATCCCATCGCTTTTGTTCTTCCTAAACGGCTGAACCGGTTTAATCGGAAATCGCCTTGAACCATACAGCCAGAGATTTGGCTCCAACAATTAACCAATAACTCATAGCCCTTGTGTCGGAGAGATCACCTCTGGTGGTTAACTTTTTGACCAGTAAACGTTTTTGCCTATCCGAATACCCATATTTAACCGGTCATTATACCGGTTCAGTTCGTGTTCATTAGATTTACGTTTTGTTCGGTTCGGTTCCGGTTCAGAGATGAAAGCGAGCCATCGATTCGGTTACGGTTTCAACGAAACGCAAACCGGTCCAAATCGGTTCTTAAAAAAATGTTCACAGCCCCAAGTAGTTAGGAACAAAATGTTTTCAACATAGCGTCATTTGGATTAAAATATTGTCGTTAGAAGCATAGCAAATATATTCCTTATTTTGTTTTGTGATCTTGACTTTTCATGCAATCACCGTTCCACGCAAACTGAGTGGTCATATAGGCGCTCAAGAGCAGTTCCGAATTGCAGTACTCACATGTTAAGTAAAGTGCGACACGGTTGTACGTGCAAAACTTGCAAACTACCCACCCCACACGCCTGAACCTTTTGCTCAAACGACTGATTTGAAAAAGAAAAATGCAGTGAAGGGTTGTATAAAAATGATTAAAACAAAATAGAAGATAAAAAAAACCGGGCGACACAAGCAGCGTCTACGGCTCTGGACCGCTCTGGGCGATTGGTGTTTTGGCGACTGGCGCCACAGTGTCGGTCGCTCTCGTCACGGGTTAGCATTTTGTCGCCTCTAGATTAGGCTACCGCGCAAGAAACGCGCCGACAGTTGTCGACTTTTTGTTTTTATTTACATGATTTTGCTTGATTGGTTTTCTTGTGAAATATTGCAACGCAGCGAGAATAAAATAAAAATAAATATAACACACATTCACACGCGCAAAAAAAAAAAAAATATTTAGCCCCTTGGAAGTCAGATGTACACCGCTTCACCTCATGTTTTTACAATAGACGCTACGAGCTACCGGTGCCAATCTATAGCTCGTAGGTTGTCAGGTGATATTGTGCTCACCGCGTCGTTCCGCCCAACCGGAAGGGCACGTGCCACCCTCGAAGCTATGGATTGGCTTTGGTGGCTCGTACCATCATTTGCGGTCCATGGTAAGATGAAACAAAGTATATAATTTTTCGATACCGCGCCGACTCAACGACGCCAAGTCGCGCTGCACATAGAGGTAAAATATTCTTGTTTGTTCTATTGCTATATGCGCTGTCTCCACGTCGGCGATATTTTAAGTGAAAACCGACCCCTGACGCCACCGTCGTGAATGTACAAATGACTTCGCGCCTCCGCCCGCAAGAAGGAGCGGCTCACATTTAATTACGACGAACCTTTTTTCCAATAAACCGGTAACCGTCACTTGAGGTTACGTTTAAGGTTTGGTTCGCTTTCAATAAAAAATGCTTAAATTCGGTTACTTTTTTTTTTTTTGGTTGTAACAAAACTAACGGTTTTCCTCACGTTTCCGGTTCGAGTTCGGGTTCGGTTCGACATCCTGGAACAAACGTTACACATGAGAAACATTTAACGACCTCGAACCCAGCATTGGTTTGCTCACTGCACTGTGAGAATGCAGAACATAAATTGATCTGAACATAAAAAAACTTTTTTTTTACTAAATTTCTATCTCAGAAATATTTCCTTTCGATCGTCGGCCCATCCCGGAATTTGCCTGTTAAATGTATCTGGGATGTTTTTTCACGTGATATTATTTTAGCTCGTCACACCGCCCAGTGACAGAGACGCCACATCACGTGACCACGTCGTGAGAAGTCAAGTCACGTCTCGTCGTGGTTTCACGTGAAATAATAACTAGACACCAGGACAACGTGACGCAACGTTATGTAACGGAATGTATTTTCACGTAAAATCATTTTCCTTCTGAAATGTAGCAAAAACCTTTACGTCACGCGACTTGACGGCACATGACCTGATCGCACGTGAACTGACTTCACGGGACGTGGTTATGTAGTTGACGCCACAGTACCGTCATGGTGTCACGTGAACCAATAACATCACTTGATATTATTGCACGTGACATCAATTTGCACGCTGTAGTTAGCACGGATATTGCTAAACCGCAAGTTCTTCACATACCGAAATGTATGTTTTATGTGTATGTTCTATCTATGCGGTAAAATTTTAAGGAATCGCTCATTAAATACAACTTAAATTGCATTCTATGACTTAGGAGATAAGGGTCGGTGGTAATTGTTTTTACAAATGACTGGTGACCGACAACTACAAATACAACGAAACAACCGCGCAAGCAAGGAGCTTCTGATGAGCGGGGTCAGCGGGCAAAAGCCCAGTAACATTGACTTCCGCAGCTAAGGGTTTCAATCCTGGCTTGTGCCCTCCCTCCTCACAGGCGCTGAACAAGGCCCCACGAGCTATAATGTGCCTCTGGGAGAGAGCAGAATATGCTGAATTCTTATAAGCCGAGACATATTTTTGAGGTGTTTTATAAATCAACCAAAGTCGGAATGACTGGAGAGCTAGCCATATGCTGAGGTTTTTAAATATACCTTCATTTTAACTTGGTGTGTGTGTGTGTGTGTGTGTGTGTGTGTGTGTGTGTGTGTGTGTGTGTGTGTGTTTGTGTTTGTGTGTCTGTGTCTGTGTCTGTGTCTGTGTGTGTGTGTGTGTGTGCGTGCGTGTGTCTGTGTGTGCGTGTGTGCGTGTGTGTGTATGTGCGTGTGTGCGCGTGTGTGTGCGTGTGTGTGCGTGTGTGTGCGTGTGTGTGTGTGTGTGTGTGTGTGTGTGTGTGTGTGTGTGTGTGTGTGTGTGTGTGTGTGTGTGTATGTGTGTGTGTGTCGCGTTGATTGGGATTATGCACAGCACGAGAAGAGTTTAAACAAAATTTGGAAACAAATATGAATAACTTATTTGCAAAAACAAAGAACAAAGATCGAACTGAAGGTTGAAATGAAACAAACCATTTCAAAGTCTTAGAGATAGTTCCGGATAGACAGTCACTTAAGTCGGCCCGGAGATAGAGTTGGTGATTGCCTGCTTGTTCCCCCTGGGACCTTCGCCATCGGCCATTACTCTCCAACCAGATGACTTAGTCCAGAATGGTCGACCAAAAATGAGACAAGAGTTTTAAGTGAGTTAAATCGTGGCCAGACACCAGTGTATTCAAGCCATGTAGAGGTACCTGTTCGTAGGGGTTTCCTGAGACTGCACGGGAACTTGCCGGACTGGATCGGTGCCAGCCCAGTTGAATTGGCCTTAGAGCGGAGCCGAGGTTGACCATCTTGTCCAACAAAGAACCTCTCGCACGCTGACCCAGCTCTTGCTGTCATATTTTCTTCATTTGCTTCACGAACTCATCTTCTGTTTTTACAGCGGAGCTGTTAAGAGCTAGGTTCCCGAGGATCGTGTCGGGTACCAAACAAATGTCGACACAAAACTCTGGACAGCTACCGCCATCTATGAGCGACGGCGGCAACCAGACAACCGGTTTGCCGGGCTCGCTCATAGATGGCGGCAACCTTTCCAGCCTTTCCACTCTGGCTTTCACCAGAGTGTCCTCGAGGTCGTCCTTGATACCATCCTAGAAGTTGTCCTTGAGGTCGTCCTAAACGTCGTCCTTGAGGTCGTCCTTGAGGTCGTCTTTGAGGTCGTCCTTGAGGTCGTCCTTGAGATCGTCCTAGACGTCGTCCTAGATGACGTCCTCTAGGCACCGTCCCTGAGGTCGTCCAAGAAGTCGTCCTTGAGGTCGTCCCACCATAGTACAGCTTCGAAAGTTTTCCTACTTCACCGGAGTGGAAAGGCTGAAAGCTTTTTCTCTCTTTTGGCCGGTGCACAAACCAGAACAACCTAACAAACAGTACAAAACGGACAAACCAAACAGACAAGACAAACCACAAGTTCACCTTGTGAAGGTCTTCTTTTATTCCCTTTATTGTAGACATATTTCTTCTCAAAAAGTGTTTCAACGTGAAAAATACGAAGATTCACATTCCACTAAACGTTTTTTCTTGCGTACACTCCCCATACACTTCACTTTCAGACTGTTTTCACAAAACACCTTTCACTTCCAGGTGGATCTAAAAAAGACAAGGTCACATTACTATTGTAATTAAATAAGCAGAACATACACGCAGACGGAAACACAGAAACGTGTATGGGAGCATGGTTGGAAGTTGGAACCAGCTGAAAAAGGATGGCGGGGGAAACAGAAAAGACAAGCGACCGCTGGACTACCAACTATATAATAAATCGTCCTCCTCTTCTAGGAGTACTTGTGCGTATCTCTTTGCTCTGTTTTTTTTGTTTGTTTTTTTGTTTTTTTGTTTAGAGCCGTGTTGCCCCGTTCCTTCTATTTCTACTCAGCGGGAAGGGTGCCCTGCAGAAAGGGCATTTCCTGAGGTTGTAGGGTTATTGTGGCGGAGCTCACAGTTCTCTTCTTCTATAGACAAGGCCTCCAACATATCCCTTGCAAGCTGTTTTTATGATGCACCATGATGAGTGCTTGCTCAAGTTTTGCTTCGCACTTGCAAGTTCGACAATTAGCAACGAGGTGTCCTGGTCCAGCGAGGTTTTACAGGTTGGCTACATGTTCACGTGCACGGTCGTTTATGCACCGCCCCGTCAGTCTAATATAGCAGCACCCGCATGTCACGGTATGTTGTAAACGACTACCCTTTCACATGGAGCATAGTTTGTTTTATGCCTGCTGGCACAGTGATATTTCTTGTCGGTATGTTTTTTATTGACCTTGCGACATAAGGAATAATTCTTATTGGGTGCAGACACACAACTTGAACGTTCTGCCTGTTCGTTATTTTCTTCGATTTGTGGGTGAACCCATGAATATACGGGACCACTGCAAAGGGCTTTTTTGATTTCCTTGCTGGTTCTACACTATGGGTATATTTCTTTCTGACATTGCCGCATGTTTTGTTTCACAAATGGAAGACGATAAGAGGTTTGGATACCCGGCCTTGTGAAGTCGACAAATTTGGGTATCAAAGTTTATTTTGACTGATGTGGGCAGAACGCCAAAAGTTGTGTGATCGGCCCCCGAAAAGGCTTATTCCTTATGCCGCAAGATAAACCATTCACAAACCGACAACAAAGATTAGTGTGACACTAGGCACAGAGCAAATTACGTTCGGTGCCAAAGTGGAGTCGTTTACAACATGCCGTTGACATGTCGGCGCTGCAATATTAGACAAACTGGGCGCTGCATTAACGACCGTGCACGTGAACATGTAGCCAAAGTGAAAAACATTGCTGGACCCGGACACCTTGCCGCCCATTGTCGAACTTGCAAATGCAAAGGCAAAGCTTCAGCAAGCACGCATCATAGGGCATTATAAAAAACCAGCTTGCAAGGGAAATGTTGGAGTCCTTGCAAGCTGGAAGCAGAAAACTGTGTGGGCTCCGCCTCAATGATCCTTCAACCACAAGAAAACCTCGTTCTGCTAGGCGCCCTTTTCGCTTAGTAAAAATAAAAGATAGGAGGCAACACGATATAAAATAAAGGAGAGAAAAAAGAAGCAAAGGGGTACTGTATTATGGTGTAATACGCCAAAAAAAGAAACCACGTACAAAGACGAAGGGAGAGCCGGACAGGACGCCGCGTAACTTTCAAGTGAATGGTTTATTTGGTCCACTGCGACCGTTGCAAATACGGGCCCAATTCTGAGAAGTGCAACCCTATCTTTGGTGAGTCCTGCGTCATGGGCCATTATGAAACAAAAAGGGCCAGAGAAATTCATGAAGCCTTCCTGATTAAGAACCACCATGACAACTACTGTGTAAGCGCACCGTCCTTGTGCTTGTCCGATTAATTCTACCATCTGAAGAATTAATGACGCTGGTAATTGAGGGGGGGGGGGGGCGGTGTTTTTAGACAATATCTTTGTGTTGTGGCACGTGCGACGGTTTTTATTATTCTAAATGTTTTTCATTCAAATAAACCATTCAGTTGAATGTTATGCCGCGCCCTGTCCAGTTCTCCCATCGTTTCTCTTTCCTTCCTTGTTCAGCTGGTTCCACCCGTGGATGTATAAAAACCAACTCGCTCCGCTCATTACCTTAGTCTCTGGGAGTTCCTTCCTTTTGGTCTTCATCATCTAATACCTCGCTAATTTCGGCGCCAAGAGTTCGCACCTGTAATTTCGCTTCCTCGAGTCTGAGCCTCCAGATATACTTGCGCTTTGGAAGAAAGCTTATCCTGGTTTCGGAGTTATCGTTTTCTGAGGAATACCACCAACTGACAAGGGCACGAGAGAAAATTGCTCGATAATTACTTCACCACAGAGAGCTTCGAGCGCATTTTTTACCTCATCCATATATATCGATTTGTCAAGATACCCGGATAAACAGGCTGAAAACTGACTTCATGTCCTCCATTATTGCGTTTTACTTTTCTAATTCAAACCCTGTTTACTTTCTTGGTATAGCGGAATTTGTGCAGCAATGGAAGCTTTACTCGCGCATAATCTAGTACGACCCTTGGCGACAGTCACCCCACCATACCGTCAGCGTTTCTTCAGTAATGCTCATACTTAGGGTCGTCGCCCATTTTTGCTACTGCCGCCCCAGCTCCGTTGCTGTACTCTCAAACCGTAACGAATGGGCGTCCAAGGACTTCCTTCCCTCCCTCAATTAAAAACTCAGCTTGTGTAAACTAACATATTGAATTGTCAGCTAGTCTGCCCTTCGCTGCAATCAACATTTCTTTCCTCTCTGCTGCCCTGTTTTCCTGTGCAGCTAAACGCAGGTGCTGAACTTCTCGTTTCTTGCCTAATGTTACACATTACATTTCGTGCTCTATTTATTAAACTTTTGTTCTAACGCTCTTTCCTCTCTGTCCCTACTTCCCTCGTCCTTCACCCAGTTCTTCAGTGGACCCTTGGATGACGGAACTCTTTCACGGTTGTAATTGAACTATCCGTTTCGATTTTGTCTCCCACGGATCCACTTATCCAACATGGTCAGATATTTATGATTTTAACAAAGGATCCTAACAAGCTCACCGATTTCAACGCTCTACCGTGATTATGTGCTGGATAAGGAGGGGTGAGGTAAAAGGGTAAACAAATAAGAATATATTTACACTAAAAAGATTGATGCTGGAGCTGAACTCGAAAATCAAAGAAAATTGTTTTAAAGATTTAAACTTAGTTGCTGACAGATATTCACTCACGTCGCCCCGTGAGTGAATGGTGATCACTGACTTATTATGTTTTGAATCTTCGCTGTTGGCGAGTACTTTCTTTTCAAAAGAATTTCTCTGAGATTGTCCCTTTCAGCGAGACAGGAGTTTTAAGGGCATTTCATCATGGCCAGGCGCTGGTGTGGTTGAGCCATTTAGGGCCAGGTGCTCGTGGGGGTCATATAAGACTGGACAGGATGTTACTGGGTACTGTATCGTGGACAGCCGCTGGCGTACCTGCCTTGAAATGTAGCCGAGACCGACCGCCTTGCCCCCGAAAATACATCGCGCACGCAGGACCAGCACACGGATCTTGCTCTTGCTTCACCAACAGAACTTCTGTTGTTGTCGTTTTTTTTTTTCTGGTTCATGCAAACTTTGCAATTTCTACCTGTGTTTTCCGAAATACTTTTTTTTCTTCAAAGTACTACAATTGCGTAGCTATAGTAGATGACAGGTTAAAAATTTAATAGATGCTCCTCTTGGAGCGCAAGCCTTTTGCTTTTGGTTAAACGTAGCCCCAAGAGCACATAAGGCCCACCGGAAGGCAAGAAGTGCGTGCTGGTGTCAGAGCTTCTATTAAACTCTTAACCTGTCGTGCACAAAAACAGCACGAGAAAATCAGCAAGCAGAGGATGACGCTGAACTGCAAGGTCACTTCAAAATATTACGATTTTATGGAGGTTCATTACCTTGCTAGCAGGAAGCATGCATTAGTAAGCCGAAGGATGTAGAAATATGCACATGAGCAAGATCCCTTTAGGAAAGATGAGTTGAAGGTTGGCCTCGGCATAACTGAAGGTTGCTTGTAGACAATTACAAGTTTAGAACTTGAATTTCATGAAGATATAATGAACTCCGGATCTCCCTTTGGATCGGACTATTGTATGCAAATCTAACACAAAGTAACTTTCCATCGATATTTACGAAGACAGTTCTCGTTTACAGTGTTTGAATAGTCTTAGGTCGAATGTTATTTGACGATCTGTTTCATCGCAACCTTTCATCGTATGTTTCAAATTCGTCTTCCTATTTACCCGGAGTCTCTCAGCGCCTCTCTCCCAAGCACAATGCAAATGCGGTCGGAAGCGAAGCAGGAACAACAACATCAAGTTCCACACTTTTTTATCTCGTCTATTTGGGTAAGAAAATATATGTCACTGGCAACGAGCCGAAACCTAGCGCACCGAGAATCACAGAGGACGTGACTTGATAACCGCAATGAGGTTCTCCGTCAACCAGACACCGAATAAACCACCCAATAGCGGACTAAGAACAAGGTGAAAGAAGTAGAGCGAAAGTACCTAAAACAATAAGGATGCCCAACTAATGTCGGCTTTGTTTCGGTTTGTTTCGTATGGTGTTTTTTGTGGTTATGTGCTCTCCGTTAAATGCTGATTGCGACGGCGGGATACGGGAACAGCCCAATCTCTCATGCGGTCTGACGAAGCAAGACCGCCTACTGTGTTTTCCCTGCTTTCTTATTTGAGCCGAACAAACCGCTTGGGGAGAGTTGGTCTCGTGTAGCCCAGTTTTTGTTAACCTGTTAAGGGTCCCTAAACGCTGCGGGGAATCACAAGTATGTAAGGGATGTGCCTTTGTCGAATACCGTCGTTTCACCAGCTACGTGATCGTTTTTGGAATAGCCTTTTTTTAATGCCTTGTTGTTTGTAACCGAATGCAGGAATCCTCCTATAAAAGTAAACAGTCGAGAAATTTCATCGAACTCGTTGAGAGCCTGTGTCTGATATAGGGTGTAGTCATTGTCAGCTCAGGAAACGCCGGCGTTTCCTAAGCTGGTAATGACCCCCCATTGTCTCATAATTGATCTGCAACCAATGAGATTGTAGGATTAAAAAATAACGACACTGCAAAACGAATAACAAAGCAAAAAACCAAGGTAATACTTAGCCCCGCCCTGCATTCCTCAAGGTCTGAGTGACTACAGCAACCAGCGCACTTTAACATCTGAGTGAATAAAAAGTGTCATCTCGTCCAGGGCAATGCTGCACCTAGCCCTTCGAAGTAGCTGCAAAGTATCTTTCTGCGGGATATGTTCATTACACAGGGTGTATTTTTATTCTTTCAGTTTTGTTTTAAAAAAGCCGTGAAAGCTACACTGATGCGGTTTGTGCAGATGAGTTATACAGCCAGGGGGACATTGTATAGGGAGATGGTCGCAACTATCAGTCGGCTAAATAAGTAAAATTTGTTAATTAACCTTTTAATTAGTGCAAATATCCCTATTGAAAAATATTTTTTACCGGAATGTCATTTCCAGTAAAAGTCTATTTTACTGGATTATGGGACTGTTTTCACTTCTAGTAAAGCCGTAGTTTACCGGAATGTCACCGGAATTTTTACTGGAATGGCATCGGTTGTTTTACAGGAATGTTACCGGATTTTTACCGGAATGTCACCAGATTTTTTTACCAGAATGTCACCGGATTTTTACCGGAAGTTTATTTCCATTAAAAATCTATTTTACTGGATTATGGGACTCTTTTCACTTCCAGCAAAGCCAGAATATTTCAGAAGCTCACCAGATTGGCCGGAATTCACGGTGTTTTTGCTTTCTTTTTTCGGACGTCAACGGAAGGCACTTAGGAGGAAGCCTGTGAACCGTGCTTGGTGTATGTTTACCAGATGCTGGACGATTCGGTAAAAATTAAAGTGGTTAGCCCATATAGACCTGAAGGTTCTATGTATTTATTTAACAGGGTCGATACCAGTGAAACAATTTGCACAGCTGTCAACAAAAGCAATCAGACCAAATAGGAACAACCGAGTTCTTCGTCGCAAAAGATATCTGTCAAGGTACTCACAATGCAGCTGGGTAAATTCCTAGACGTACGGTAGTTCAACTAATAAAACCGCACAGGTGCACCACACGGACACACACACGTATACTGCCAGCAGCACATTTAGCGAAACCCACGAACGCGCGGAACGAACATCCGCCGCCGTTGAGAAATCACGGGCACAGATCACGATGTCGTCCTTGATGTCGTCGCCGCGGGTGCACCAGACGCACACGTACACACTGTCACGCTTAGCGAAAACCACGACCGCGCGGAACGAGCACCCGCCGCCGTTGAGAAATCCCGGGCACACTCACGATGTAGTCCCTGATGCGGTAGGCCGCGGGTGCACCAGGCGGACACATACACACTGTCAGAAGCATGCTTAGCGAAAACCACGAACGCGCGGAAGGAAAATCCGCCACCATTGAGAAATCACGGGCACAGTCTTGATGTCATCTCTGATGTCGTCGCCGCGGGTACACCAGGCGGACACATACACGCTGTCAGCAGCACGCATAGCGAAAACCACGAACGCGCGAAACGAACATCCGCCGACGTTGAGAAATCTTGGGCGCAGTCTTTTTTGCTCACTGGATGCTTCTGAAGCCGGACAGACAAAGAGTCGTAAGAAAGCGGTCACTGAAAAATATTTTATTTTCATCTGCACACCCAGCTGCTTTGGAAGATAGAGGTCGCACACATGGAACGAGAAGCCTGATACTGAGCGTTCGTTCCTGGCCGGCCGTTGCTCGTTGACGGACAAAGAAACCGGCTTTCTTCAAAACAAAATCAGCAAAACGACCCTCTCGCATTTTCCCCACGAACCCAATGCGAGGGAGAGAGGGTGCGTGGAGACTCCTTCGTTGGTGCGAGGCACCAAGGACACCCAGTCCCCGGCTCGTCTCGGCTTCCCCCTCCCCTCGCGTCGGCTTCGAGTGAAGTTCGGTAAACAGGGAAGCGAGTCACCCGTTTCGGGTAAGACTTCTAGCAAAACCGGGTCGTCTGGTAAACGGTGGCTCCCGGTGACATTCCAGCGAAATCTGGAAACCCGATGCCGGTGAAACGCGGTGATCGCTGCCCACTTTTTGGATCGTCAGAACAGTTCGCTGCACGCACTTCTTGCAGGATTGCAACGTCGTCTCGAGCTAAAACACGCACTCACGAGAATGCCACTGCATTGGCGGCTCGTCTTGGCTTCCTTGCCTTTAGCCGTTTCCCTTGCATCGGCTTCCAGCGAAGTTCGGTGTCCGTCAAACGAGAGTGGCTTCCGGTAGGATTCCAGCGACGGGAAATCGAAAGTGGTTCTGGTAAAACTTCCAGCGAAAGTGGCTGCCGGTAACATTTCTACCAAAGACTGGTAAACTACGCTGGTTTCTGGTGAAAATGAGTGGAAATTAACCCGTTTCCACCGAATTCCACTGGAAGTTTTTGCCGGATTTTAACCGAAAGTGGCTCCGGTAAAACGTCCACCAAAATCTGGTAACTCAAAGTGGCGGCCGGTAATATTTCCACCAAGAAGCTGGTAAACTACGCTGGTTTCTGGTGAAAGTAACCGGAAATTAACCCGTTTCCAGCGAATGTCACTGGAAGTTTTTGCCGGATTTTTCAATAGGGATAGACATATAGTTCTGATTAGAAACTTGTTGCGCATCACTGAAAACCACTAAATCATCTCCTTTTATAAGGATATAACGCCACGGCAGCATTTTACGGCGTTCTGTAAAAAACGCTCCATTTGGACGCGTTTCTAGATTTCGGTTTCTTATCGAAGAGCATCTACGCGCCCGCGGTCCTGCTCCCCAGTGGCTGAGACGCGAAACACACCTGCGCCCTACTTCCCTCCATTCTACGATTAACGCGAGGAGTTGGCTTTGCGGCGCTATCATTGGGGAGCAGGACCGCGGGCGTAAAGATGCGCTCCGTTAAGAACCGAAATCTAGAAACGCGTCCAAATAGAGCGTTTTTACAGAACGCTTTAAAATGCAGCCCCGGCGTTATACCCTTCTAAGAATAGTTGATTTAGTGGTTTTCGATGATGCTCAGCAAGTTTCTAATTAGAAATTTATGTCTATGTGCACTAATAAAAAGTTAATGAACACAATTTACTTAATTATCCGACTGATAGTTGCGACTATCTCCCTATACTATGTCCCCCTGGCCGTATAACTCACCTGCACAAACCGCATAGGTGTAGCTTTCACGGCTTTTTTTAAACAAAACTGAGAGAATAAAAAGAAACACAGGGCTGTATATACTTTTGTGTATCCCTTGTAATTGTTTCAAAACTCGCAGTGCTCAACTGAAGTCGTAATTTGCAAACTGATCCGCTGGATCGACTGCTCTTTTATCCCGTTGTTATGGGTAATACAAATTCACGCCGCTCCATGATGCCCATCATATTGAAACCGGCTACCGAACTTACATTACATAGGCTTAGTGGTCACGGGGGCAGCATCATGAGGCGGCTCGCTAACAGCGTCATATCGCTCGTGCAGGTTACTGCATGTTTGCCGTCCTTTGGTGGTGCCAGTTCGGTAATTCTGAAGTTCAAGGACGACCTTTAAATGACACCCCAGTACAGGCTGCCTACGCCAGGATTGTTGGGCTGCCTTAACAAGATTAACAAGACGACCGTCGTTGCTCCCGGTGCTCCCACTCACGGACGGCCACACTGGGGGAGCCCACCGGGGAAGAGCGTAGACGCCACGGCTTCCCGTCCAGCCAAGGCGTCCACCCTTGATCCCGGTGGTCTGACTCGCAGGACACTCAACCCAGGAGGCGGCTACCCAGAAAAGACACGGCAGTGAAACCGGTCAGTACAGACAGGGCCCCCTACCGAGCCAGGCGGGAGCAGGTCCATCTGCCTCCGCCGTTACGAACCTCCCGCGGAACAGGGCAAAACCGTCCGTGGTTGAGGCACCAGCTTCAAGCAGGCCCCCTTGTCACACGGTGATCACGTGAACGGCGTCCTTGTGACAAGAGGCAGTCCACTTCGTCTTCGACTACGGTGGAAACACCTACCTGGAGCTGAGGCAGTTCAGCCCGAAGACACTATCCCTACGCCCTTCCGAGGCATACGCTTCCTCGTCTGGCTCGCCCCCTGGGCCGTCAGAACAGCTGCTGCCGAGGCCGTCGACATGTACTAGAAGCGGCTGCACACGCTGGCTCCCCTCGCCAACGTGGAGGCCGCACATCCAGCGCTGCTTCGACGAGAGAAGCCCGACCTGGTTATACCCGGGACCCAATACAACATTTAGGTTACTGGGGGTACGCCGCCACCAGCAACCCAGTACAAGGCCCCGCAGCCGTCACCGCAGAGCCTCTGTCGACGTCTGCTTGCCAAGACTTTCATGTGTACAAGTATGCGCTTGACCCACGCCCGTCGCGGCGGCAGTGGCCGTCGAGGACGTGCCCGTGTCCGATTCCGGTGACTTACTTTTTGAGGCGTCCTCAAATCCTCCGCAGTCCCACCTGTGTGGGAACCGCAGCCACAAGAGGGTCGGACGTGGGCTTGCGGGGCCCAAGGGAAAGGAAGACTAGGACGGCACGATGCAGGGCGTGGGCGGCGGATCTCGAGGATGGTCGGCAAGAGAACGGCGAGAGTCAAGGCGCTGCTTCCAGCTCGTACAATTGTGACACAATAAATCCTTCGCGCCTTGCATTGTGTGATCGCCATCAGGGCTGTCGTGACGGGGCCTGATCAGGCGTTGGCTAAAATGGCCACACAAACTAAACTCAAATAAATATAAGTATATGCGTACGTGCTGTCCTAGTATTTTTCGTCCTTTTTAGTCTCTTTGTAAATACTTTCTCGAACATGTGTCTCTTATAAGCATCTGTTCGGTCCCATAACTACTAATTTGTCTTGGAAAACTCTCGTAGACAACATTGTTAACAATTCTAATCGCATGGTTGATTACTTAAAATAATTTTGCCCCCTTTCTTGAAATTGCTCCTGAATAAAAATATTACGTTTACTAAGATCTAATATGCAGACTTTTTCTTTGGCCCCGGCCTTAAAATTTAAATTTGAGTTAAAATCTGCAAAAAAACCTTCATAGCGCTTTTTACTTTTCAATTATTACTGCCCCGGCAGTTTAACAGCAACGAAAAAACACTTATTATCAACTAACCTATCCCAACGTCATAAAGTGTCTTGCTTTCGATTGTTTCATAAAATATATAAGAATACATCTTTGAGGCAATAAATATTAGAACCGCTACAGTATTTATCATCGCGCCTCGACCATAGTCATCAAGTTGGCGTTCCGTCTTGTAGAAGCAATTCGTTTTGTAATTTATTTATTCCAAACACTTCTTTATACTGGAATCACCTATCCACACATGTGATAAAATTTGTTGATAGTACAATTTTAGATATGACTTTAGCAATATTTTTGTTGTCGTAAGCCTAAAGAACATAACACGATATAATTTTTTATGTACTTTGTTTTTGTATATAATTATAACCAACTCCACTCTTTAACGCCAATAGCCCTGAGGGTATTGAATAAATAAGTAAATAACTAAATAGTCTTGACATCTCTAGCTCCTCGCTGCGGAGTGTATCGATGTTTTACACCTTAGATTTGAAGACATCTACGCTTAAGTCAACGTATTTCATGATTGTTTCTTTACGGATATTGCTGAGCTACATTCACTTCAGTAATAAGTTACAAGTGAGTAATTTCTAGAAATTTTCTAGTGTCGAAAATAACTCCGTAATCTTTACGTTATATTTTCACTGTGATAATTCCTAATGATATTCCATTATCTAATATTTCTACCCATCTGCTTAATTTTCTGGTTATATTAAAATATTGGAAGTATATTAGATCAATTAAATTGCTAATATTTTATTAAACTGCATAAACCAGCGCTGAAAGATAGAAAACAATTATAGTGCAGAATCAGGCACGATTCCACTTAAAAAAAAAATTACGCATATACTGGGCGAATCCCGGTACACGCGGAAAAAAGATGATCCATTTGAAAAAAAGGTCGAAGGATCGTAGAAAAACATTTTCGGTACCTCACTACACTAATCTAGGCTGGACATAGCACTTTTTGTTGGTTATGTGTATACGACTCTCACGAATATTGCGGTGCTTTAAACTCTAAAACTACAGATAAAAGAGCTCGAGCCACGCACGTCGGGTTGTCAAAATCGTTGGATTTCGTGCGAAAGTGAAGTCACCAGTAATGTATGTAATACTTTCTGTCCTGTGTCACATGTCGGTTGACAGCAAAGACCTTGAGCTTGCATGCACAAAGGCAAAGGTAATAACATCATAGACTCTATTTTAACCTCCCGTACACCCGCAAATTTATATACTGGTACAAACTGAGGGAGAGAAGGAGAGGCAAGCACGCTGGGATATCAGAACACTAATCTCTGGTTGGAGTGGTTAGTGGGTGGACACAAAGCTAGCTACCGTCGTCTCTACTAATTGTTGGAACGCTTTTGAAAGCGTTCGAACTGTGAAGTTAAATAAATGCAGCTAGACTTGAGTCTACCCACTAATTATTCCAACCAGAGCTCGGTGTCTGACGTCACCGCGTACTTTCGTTTACTCCTCTCTTTCAGTTTCCACCAGTATATTGTGTTACATAGGTTAGAAATACAACTTTCGTAACCTTTCATAGGGTCGTGTTTGGCTTATTTTTGTAAGGTTTGACACGGCACTTTTTTCCAGTTTACTCATTGTGTGTAGTGTACATGAGAAGGTGTGCGCAGTTTGGGGAGGCAAAGGCACACGTGTTAGCGCTTAGCACTTGAAAGAGCATTGGTGTGTGTGAGCCCCCGTGAAACCATACGTAAGCCCTTGCAACGATGTCTTTTCTTCAGCACTGCACACATCTGAGAAGAAAAAACGTCGTGCAATATTTGTAAAAATAAAAACACACAATCGTTGATACGGTTTAAAAATTCTGCTTTTATTTTGCGTAGCAGGTGAATTCCTTAAGTCTGCACTGCTATCCTAAACGAATTCACCAACTCCAAGTAATTGTATTCTAGCGATGGTGGCTATTGTTAAAATATAAAACGAAGGAATATGAAGATTTCAGCGCACCTTATAATTGTCCATAAAGCATGATATCTTACAAACTTGATAAGGTCTACCTTTGTGATCATTGAGATTTTACTGCATTTGAAGCTTCTCCATTTTGTTTTACCTTACGTCCAGACGCAGCAGACGCTACGAGCCGATGGGACCAACCAGACAACGGCGAATGCGCACAATTATGGTGTTCGTCATGTTTATGTACGTGCACTATCTTCGCTGAAGCAATCTTAACCAGAAAAGGCCCAGTGACTTGCGCTTTGACGCTGCTTGGTTGTATTTGTTACCTCGTAGCGTCGGCTACGTCTGGACTTGTGATATGAAGTATAAACCAGTATAACATAAACTGCTTGACTGGCTTAATTTTGTTTGAAATATCGTGTTCTGGACCTCAAACCTTTAGTAACAGTGAACCTGATGGATAGTTAAATTGTGCGGATGTGACTGGAGCCTCTCTTTTTGACAATATATATAGTGCCTAAAGGGACTAGGGCACTAAATAGTGCCCAGCGCATTAATCATGTTGCATAAGCTAGAGATTTTATTTGGGTATAAAATAGGAAACGAAAATATAGAAAACTCTACTACGAGTGTGATCACTGTTTCTTCGCGTCGAAACGTAAAAAAATGTATAGTTACAAACTATCTGCATGAGTAAATACAAGCAACATAAACTGCGATATGTTGCACAAAAGCACAAAACGCCAAACAAAACTTGTTTGGGAACATTTTTATTGTGAATACACCAAATATATAAAAAAATACATATATTCGAGAATGATTCCTGGGTGGCTAGCAATTCGCTTCGAGAAATAATTAGGATGGCTGTTTATCACACTGCGTTTTCTGTTGTACACGCAGATATTGTTAGGAAAAAGAAAAACTTGACCTCGCAAAAATATTTCGTTAAAAATAAATTATTATAAAAGGTAGATATTTCTTTTTCCTAAATATATTTTGTTATAGAACACGTATCTTGAAGATGCGTGCGTAAGCCACTACAGTAGACGTTTAGACACCAGCCTGTTTTTTTTTTCATATATTTTTGTTTAGTATTTCTACTCGAGAATAATCATTGACGGCTTCAAAAATACAGGGTATGCTGAGTTCTCAGCATATCATTGTCGCTCAGAGACATGAAGCATTACACAACAAGAACACGGAATTAAAAAAATGATGAAGCAAAAAGGGGGAACATAAGAAGTCACACCTCGCGTTTTAATGATAATGCAATTAAAATGCAAATGTGCGAGCGAACAAAACAAGAATGTCCAGTTCGCTTACACCTCTACTGACGTCTAACTCCAGGTTAGCTCAGTTGGTAGAGCGCTCCACTGGGAATGGAGAGGTCCGTGGTTCGATACCAGGACCAGGCGGATTTTTTCGGTCGCGCACCAGTCACCTAGCTGTGTTTGGAGATTTGTGTTTGTCCTTTGTCCCCCTTCTCCGGGAGTATTTTTGTCAACCTCAGGTTTGTTCAAGTGCCAGGAATAATAGGACATGTTAGAACGCTTACACAAATAACTTGAATAAGATGTAATTTTTTTTTATATGCGAACCCTTATGTTCTTTTTATATCGCATGTCGTATGTATAAACTCTGGGTGTGAATTAATTCAACGTAGTATTTCCAGGGTTTCTGAGTCCAGAGCTGATGTTGAAGTCAACATAACATACCGAAAATGGTTTTAATATTTTTTTCCGCAAGAGTTACACATAAATGACAGAACACATCAGGCTCGCGTATTCATCATCTTTCGCGTATTCATAATCTGTCGAATCTCGTCTTGTCTGAGACAATCTCATCATTTGTATTGCATACGGCAATGTAAACATACATATGTTTTTTTTGTTTTTGTTTTTCATATCCTCTAATGGAAATAATTAAGAGAACAACAGGAACACAAAGCCAAAACAGGTCAAGATTCACCTATTCCTACAGAATACGACTGTGAATCCAGCACCCGGTTTTGTGAAACCGTTTTAAAAACCCTTGTGTCATACACACACAAAGCGAGCTTAATTATATTTGAACCTTGCCTCAGATAGTCGAACTCGTCATTTGAAGAGTACGCGGTGCCTAAACCAAAAAGCAGAAGTCCCAGATGGGAAATAAATGTATGTGGAAGCCTTTTTTTTTTATCCTTTCTATTCATCATTTCCATCCTGATTTCGGTATCCACGGAACGGTGCGAATACGGGGTGCGCCTATTCGGTTTCGTCTTATTTGGTTTCACCACTAAAATAGTAACATATTTATGTTTCTAAATATATCCTCCTATGGCAAAAAACAACAACAACAACAACAACTGAGTTTCAGTATGAAAATAATAATGTCCTATTTTCGGGAACATAATTATTAAACTCTGGAAGTTCGGATTATAAAAAGAAGGGTCAGATTTCTTCTCCAGGGCCAAAAGTATTCCAATATTGACAGTTTTTTTTTCTATTCGGAAATTAATGGCCAGTGCAAACTGAAACGACAAATTGAATATTCACTAAAGAGTGTTGGTTTTCCATAACTACGCTACTGCTAATCCCAGGTCTTTCTAAGAAAATTTTTGTTTTTGTGACTACAATATTGCATGCCGTAATTATGTTCCTTGATGAAAAACCGACGTATTTAAGTGTGACTTGAAACGAAAATAAGCGGAAAAGGTAAACAATTACGATCGCAACTACAGATGCAACTTTTTAAAACTGGAATTAAACGTGTAAACAAGTTGTTTTATTTGTTCATTAGGTTCCGAAAATTGTTATATCAATTGACAAATACTTTCTTCAGAGCTACCCTTTTTAATGACACTGTTTGGAATTGCTTAACATTCGTATTCTACATTAAAATATGTTTTTCTTTCTTAAATGGCCGTTGAAAGTTGAGAATACAATGTCCCGAATAATTCATTTTTGGTGTCTTTGTCTTGCCAATTTTGTAATTCGTACGATAGGGCGTAAATTATCCAGTATTTTAAGTACAAAACAACCTTGATTTGTCACTGAAACGAGAAAACAGCGCAAAATGAGGACGAATCAGAGAAACACACTGACAGACCAGGCGCTTCGTTCCAAAACATCACCAACACGCCCAGATTTATATGCCTTTACAGGTGATTTAAAACAATGATTGATTTAGATATTTTATCGCGTAAGTTTAATTGTGAGCTGAAAGGATGAAATGAAGGCAAATGCTTTTTTTGGTCCTTGTCTTGTCAGGGCCTCTATCAAACTGAGCTCTAGTGTGACAGACTAAGAAGAACACTTGTAAACATAATTGAAACTTTGCAGTTACTGATGTTGAAGATGCAATAAATTACAATCAAATTACTTTAAAAAAATACGTTCTTTAGCTCACATTTTACCAACAAAAAATTTTCCTATCGCATACCATGTAAATATTGCCAGGCCTCATACGTTGGCGAAAGTAAGAATTTCGCAGAGAGGTTTACGCGACCCAGGTAGCACACCAGAGGAATGCCCAACTTGGGCAAAGGTCTTTCGAACATAAGGGCCCAACTTTGGCGCAGTTAGGTTTTTGCACCATGGCATTAATCAGTGCCAAAGTACGGTGCCTAACTATATCCTTAGTTGGGCGATCCTAGGGCATGCCAAAGTTTGGCTCTTCTCTAGTACGCCAGAGGAGTGCCAAAGTTGGTGCCATACTTGAGCCATAACTGCCATAGTAAATCCTAATCTGGGGATTCGGGGCATGCCATGTTTGGCGTTTCTCTGGTCCACCAGAGGAGCGCCAAAGTTGGTGCCATACTTGAGCCATAACTGCCATAGTAAATCCTAATCTGGTGATTCGGGGCGTGCCAAGGTTTGGCGTTTCTCTGGTCCGCCAGAGGAGCGCCAAAGTTGGTGCCATACTTGAGTCATAACCGCCAAAGAAACGCCAAATTTGGGTATTTCGTACATGCCAAGTTTGGCCTTTCTCTGGTCCGCCACAGTTCTGCCAAAGTAAGTGCCAGACTTGAACCCTAACTGCCAAAGCAACGCCTAATTCGAGTATTTCGGCGACGCCGAGTTTGGCTTTTCTCTGCTCCGCCACAGTTGTGCCAAAGTAAGTGCCATACTTGAGCCATAACTGCCAAAGCAACGCCTACTTTGGGTATTTCGGACATGCCAAGTTTGGCTTTTCTCTGGTCCGCCACAGTTCTGCTAAAGTAAGTGCCAGACTGGAACCCTAACTGCCAAAGCAACGCGTAATTTGGGTATTTCGGCCACGCCGAGTTTGGCTTTTCTCTGGTCCGCCACAGTTGTGCCAAAGTAAGTGCCAGACTTAAGCCATAACTGCCGCAGTAAAATTTAATTTGGCGATTCGGGGCATGCCGAAGTTTTGCTCTTCTCTGGCTACCCACTGAAGTTCCAAATAAGTGACAAAAGTGGCAAAGAAAGCCGAGAGGCCTGCCCAAGTTTGGAATATCTCTGGTGTGTCCCAGAAGTGCTCTTTCACGCGCCCAGGGCCCGTTTGCTCGAAGCTGGTTAACTAACCGCGGTTAACCGGATTTCCCTACGAGGGGGAATTTTAGGTCACGTGACCTGCAGAGTAGGGACGCCGGAGTCAAATGGTACCTAGCATCAGACAATATGGCTGCTACGGCTGCTCGTCGCGCTCGGGAACATTTATTTTTACGAAGATTCGTCATCCTCGTGCCACGAAAGGGCAATTTCAACACAGTCTACAGTCGGAGTCGACGGCAGCTCGCCCACCGCCGGGCGGCGAGCGTGCTGTGGTAGCAGGGCTACGCTTGACTGGTCAAGTCAAGTTCGAGTTCACGCATCGCCCTCTGAAGTGGACTTGTTTCAACGAATGCTACAGTCAGCGGGACCTTCAAAATATATTACCTAGGTGAGTGCCGCGATGTTTCACGAGAAAGTTATGCGATCGTACCGCTATCAAAATGTCATGTCAGCAGATCTTGCGTTGTAATCAACGTCCAGCTTTCTTTTTTTCACTTTTAAAACCTACCTTGAGCCGCAATCGCATGGTAGTGAAACAAATCTCTCCGAAAAACTGCCTCTAATCGCGGAGTCTGGTTTATAGTACAGTTCGCCGTGTATTGTATTTGCAGCGCATCCACAACACCGACGACCCCCTTGCAGCGGGAGACAGTTCAACGAAGGCAAGATGTAGACTAAAAACTTTCCTCGGAAGCAAATATCCGTTACCTCAATAGAAACTGCCGGCACGGATGCCGGCACGGCATTCGATCGAACTTCGGTACTGTCGTCTCCGAACTTGTACCACTGGGAAATAAACAAAGCTTCTATCATGAAAGAAGTGTCCATGTTTTCTCTTGCGCTTGTCTTTCGTCAATTTATTTTGTTTTGGGATAACTAGAAGTCTTGTTAGGATTATAAAGAGAGATATAATTACGTAGCAGACGATCACAACCAATCTGAAATCGAAAATGAGTCAGGCGACATCAAGCATCAGCATGAAACGGCAGAGGAATTGGACATTGGATGAACAATTACAACTAATTCGGGTAGTGGGGAAGCGAAAATATCAAATTATGGGGAAGTTCAGTGCTACGACCACGACCCAAACAGAAAGACAGGCATGGGCTGATTGCGCACCCCAGACCAATTACAACAGTGTTGAAGGAACCTTTTAAAGAAGACCAGACGGCTGTACAGCTTATACAAGAAGCACGAACAGCGCATAGGTAAGTTCATTGTGTTCTTAAGTTAAAAAAAAATATTGCACTGCTTTAGTGATACTATATGGAGAATCAAACCTAGAAACGTGTATGTGGACATTTGTATATTCGTGCACCTTTGCCCTCTGCTGGGAGTCGACTTGTCATCTTCTAAGAACAGCAGTAAGAGCAGTGTTACAGCATCAGAAGACCATTTATTGCAGTTTATGTACAAGTTCTGCACAGGTTGTCTGGAACTCGTAAAACAGTTCTAGTGGAAGGCCCAAAACTTTGGACACAATATTAACAGACATTTTTAGAAAGCACAATGGTCCAGGCCAACCGAGGCCGACAGGCCAAACTGTAAGAAATTAAAAATTGCATGATTACATAGTCCACAGTTTCAGCAATGTTATGTCGCAGTTACTGAATGTTTAAAAGAATGCCTCATGCAGTATTTGTTTATTTCGAATTTCCCATGAAAGTTCCATTTACATACTTGGTTGAACAGTGAACCCCACCTCCTTTGTTTTTGCTCATGACTCGAGTAAGTAGTAGACGAGACGAAATTACTATGCATTAATTCATAGGTGCTGGGCCAAACCCCCACGTCTTGACGCCCCTCGTCGAAGCCGTCCTCGAGACGATCGGCGAGGACTCTCCCAAGCTGTGCGGGTTTGGTTGTCACGATAGGTGACACGAAGAGTAGGTGACTGGTTTCTAGACCCGATTGTGTGACGAGTAAATGGTGCTAAGGAACCGGTCATAGTGAAGCAGAACTGTCGCTCCAGGCGGGGCTCTAAAAGACTAGGACAAATGTTGATAACAAGATGGGCATGTTGCCATTTGAATAGCATTACTGCAGAGTACTTTTATATAAAGACCAGAGGCCAGATTCCCGAAACATTCTTACGGCAAAAAAAGTTAGTAAATTTATCTTACGACAAAGTTACAAACTTTTGAGTATTCCCGAAGCAAAATGTTTGTAAGTTTTGTGCACGTTTCGACGAAATCCGTAACTTGCACAAAACTTGCGAACATTTTGCTTCGGGAATACTCAAAAGTTTGTAACTTTGTCGTAAGATAAATTTACAAGCTCTTTTGTCGTAAGAAAGTTTTGGGAATCTGGCTTCAGTTTTATTTCAACAC
>JABSTQ010005006.1:0-41792 GCA_013358835.2 Ixodes persulcatus
CTGGATTGTTGATCATGTGTATGGGAAGGGGGCAAAGAAGTTCTCTTTTTTGTTTTTAATTTATTGCGACGGTCTTGTACTTTGTTTTGCTATTGCGGTTGCCTCCGGTGTTCCCTTATTTCGGTTACCTTGTGTTACCCGACATAGTTTTTAGATTTTAAAAATCAGTCATCATCCGTTAGTGAAACAGAGTTACAAAATCAAAGTTACATAGTAAAGCAGTCGTCAGCCGTACTATGTAAGCAGGTGCTGTCTTTGTTCCTGGTAAATCCTATGGTAAAAAAAAAAAATTGCCATGCTTCGGAAGCTGGAAATCTATATTATAGTGTGTAGAACGTTTTTTTGTTAATTTATTTTATACATTTCTTTTACCCCTTAATTATAAAGTGATCCAGAAAAACCGGTTCATGACCTCTGAAGCCGGGGTCAAACGCTTATACATTCCATGAAAACAGTCTGCATACAGGTTAGTACGCGAGTCACTGCGATGTCCGTGCTTCGAATGCTGCGTGGCAATGAGTTCAAGGAGAAGCTTGGCAGCGGCATTTGAACCAAAGATATTGCGGTGACTGGTCTTTGCAAACTGTCTTTTGTATAATTTATGAGCAGTGTGACCCAGTTACCAGAAACCACGCGCATGGCACACGCCGGACAATGAAGATAAACGTTTTGTTAAAAATGAAAACAATCGTTTACTTTCTCTACATAGTCACGTGAAGCAGAGATTGCATGAACTGTGAAAATATACTACTAAAACAATATTCGCTCGTCAGTGAGATTTTTTTTTTTATTGAAGTATGCATTCGCTTTGAGATCAAACAGAGTTGCTGTACGGCTTGCTTTGTTGTAAGGGCACAGAGGCCTGATAACATTCGAACATTCCCGTACTGCCAATGAAATCTTTGAAGTGCAAGTCACTGTGTGGTTTAGTCTTATTTGCTGTATAAAAACGGCCATGCTTTCCACTGCCTACGTTCTATGTAGGTGAGAGAATAAAACGTCTGGTACATATTTGATTCCAAGAAAGACACGCATACACTAGGGTAGGGGACCGTTTTTGACTTCGACAATTTTGCGCTTATATGTACGCTGATCGGTCAGGAAGAACTGGAAGCTTCTAGAAATACATAGCCCCAGGCGTCCAAATCCATTCTTTCTATAGCCCCGAGGGTAGCCGACATTAAAATTTAATTCTGAAGTTAAAACACGACGTTTAATATTTTTTAACCCTTTTGACGGACTTTTGAATTCAGACATCTTTCACAGGAGCAATCGCACGCACCAGACGTGCATGTCATAACTTGAGTTCGTTGTTGCAGCTCTCGCTACGTCGTCAGTTTGAAAGAAACAGAGAAGCAAAACAGTCGAAACCCAAAAGTACGACATTTTGTAATGAGCTAGCACCGTAACGACCTTTTGTTTCCAGGCAATTCTTTACAATTCTCGTTAACGCAGGAGGCTGCTGCTAGACCCAACGACCACGCCGCGTCTCCCAACTCCACGAAACCGCACGCCCGCACTGCATCGGCCTCGCAGATGAACAGTTCTTTGTTCCCAACTTTCTGGGCAACATGTCCGAACAATGTGGTTCCAACGCAGTTCCGAACTGAGATCGCCGCGATAGACTGCTTCCCGCTTCTATATAGGGTGGTACCCTAGCTGAGACACGTTATCGATTGGAACCCGACCATCTGGCGCTGGCGTTGCCTTAATGGCAAACTAGTTCGTCGACACGGACCTCGCACGAAATCAGGGAGAACTGGACGAGTCTTTTGCTTTGTTGTGCCTCTTTTCTCGACGACTCCGCTCGCGTGACCCCAAAGGGTTTCCACAACTCGTTGAGCCCGCGAGTGCAGTGGGTTCAGAGGCCATAGATACGAGGCTAACGGTTAGTTCGTTCTCGTTAATTGAGTCAACGTCGACAGGCGAAAGTCGTTAAGGAGCGGGTCCTGCCGTCGCATATGCGTGGTCGGCGAAGCAATTTGCGCCGACGTAGACATAGCCGTACTCACGCCGCGAGCAAGGAACAGCTATACTATGTTCCCACACTTAGTGTACAACGCTGTCAAAGCTGGTGGCGCGAGCATAGAGTGATCTCGCAGATGATTTGCACGCGTTGTCGCGCAAACGAAACCATAGATGAAGCCAGACGCTCGTGCCAGTAGCTTTGACAGCGTTGTATACTAAGGTAATAGCTCCAAATGAGTTATTTGACGAGAAATTAAGGTGACTATATACAACTTTTAGAGAGTTGCAAAAAAGCCGTTTGTTACCACGTATGCTGCAACAAAAAGAGTGGTTGTTTGGGCGAGTTGGTTGACAATCTTATACAATCTTGTGCGCAGCAAGGACGAGGACAAAAGGAGAGAACAGGACACAACAAGGCGCAACTTTCAACTAAATTTTATTGAAAAAGTGTTCCGGTATTTATAGTCTCAACCATCGTCGCAATGACAAAGCTGCAACAAAGGCACTCTTTGAAGCTGTTTTAAAACAGATTACGGAATGTATCTGTTTTGAGCAATGTATGATCTGTCAAAAGGTACGATTGAATGCACCCAATCCGTACATATCAAACTGCTCTCAAAGCAGCGCGTTTAGTAGAGCATCGATAAACGCAGTATTCTGTTCACACCCTCGTAAAAAGAAAAAAAGAAGAATAGTGGATGAAGCCCAGAGTCTAGGAAAATCTAACTACAAGCGACTTGAAATATTTCTTTAATACACGTTTTTTTTTATGTCCTGGCAGGCAGCACTCGCGATTAACTAGCATGTAGCTAGGGGGGGGGGGGGGGGGGGGGCGCCGACTGAATAGTGTGTTTGTAAACATTGTAATAGTCTATAGACCTTTCCAAAAAAGGGCTCCTGGCCGGTTTCATTTTCAGTGTCCGTGCATATGGCGCGTGATTTGCTCGCTTTCCGAAGAGTGTTCGCGGCGAGAAGTTTGGTATCGCCGCCTGGCAGCATTTTTTCACAACCCAAAGTGAGGATACTTCAACTTTCTCTGCTGGTGCAAGCCCGTGCAATTCCAAGTTTCTATGCGCTGTAAACATTCAAAACATAATTGCGTGGGTACCACGTGCACTACCCAACGTGAGGAAAACAGAAGCGCCCCTAGGGAGCTAGCTGCTTACCGCGAATAGCCCACGGCTTACAGCTCTGGTATCTGTGCAGGCAGCCGTATCTGGAGTAAATACGCATCCCACCTGGGGCTGATGTCTGGGGAAAAGGGTTCGAGACGATGTTTGGAGGCCTTCGAATTCTGGCTGAGGTCCATCTGTAGTAGTAGCTGCGCTGGCTTCTGCGACAATCTGCTTCCCGGAGCCTCACCTGTCCGCAGCTTGTCACGCGAGCCGTCTTGGAACGTCGTATACTAACAAAAGGGCGTCGAATGAGCGTAAGGGACTGCTTCCTTTTGAGAGACAGGTTGTTTATTTATTTATTTATTTATTATTTCGATCAGGGGTCTCCAAACCCCGGCTCGCGGGGGCCAGATCCGTCCCGCAGAAGTCTTCCGACTGACCCGCGGCTGGCGGCGGGTCCTTCTAATAAAGCCCGTCTCGCGGCCATCTTCAAGCAGACCCGCTGCTACCGGTGCAAAAAGAAGTAGGGTAAGGTAAGGCAAAATGAGACAAACATTTTTTTTTTTCTTTCAAGGGTAATTTTTATTTTTGCTTTAATATCGAGAAAAAACAAAAACAGCATGGGGATATTTTTAGATGTCTCGACTCTCTGTTCAGTAAATATTAATTAACTGGAGCAAGAGGAAACACTAACAAAATACAATATCTGAAAGTCACGCACTGTTCATTTTGACCCGCCCTTCGGGGCGAAATGAGACTACGCCTTTGAAGCGCCTCCTTTGGTACGCCAAAAAGTACGGCAACAATCAAAGCGAGTGACGCTGTTGCTTGAAATTTTCTAGAGCCTTCTTCGTGTCACTTTCGCGCCATGGACCCCTGCTTTTTTTTTTTTTTTCTTTTTCTTTTATACAGTCGGACCATTCTAAACACCGAGAGAAAGATAGCATGGCTCATGAGCAACCAGAAAACTTGCGCTTTATTGACATGTGCGTCATAGAATGAAAGATTGTCGCATTTCGCCCCGCGTGTACCCCGTTACGTAAATAATTATTTCGTTAAAAAAAATCAGCATCAGATCGCTCATATTTGGTCCGCGTGGAGCTATGAAAGCGTATCAATAAAACTAAAGCTCCCCTTGACAAAATCATTGGTGCCAACCGGGGTGCACGTCTCGAAGCGAAACTTCGCGCTGAATTTTGAGCCTTTTTGGCGGGAGATAAACTCGTCAACCCCAACTCTGCATTTTGTTTCCTCCGGAACACTCTCGCCCACAGCTCTAATTTTTTACACACGCAAAGTGAATAGGCCACGTCACATCTCAATGAAGTTTGAAACTACTCCGATTGTTTGTCTAGGCTCTAAACACCAGTGGCGGATCCAAGGGGGAGGGGGGGGGGGGGAGCGACGGGGGTGGCCGACCCCCCAAACAAAGTCGACCCTCCCTCCCTCCCCCTTCTCGGAGGGCAGTTTGGCTTGGGTGGACTCCCCTTGCACAAGAAAGAATGGGAGAATAGTATCCTTAAAAATTTTTCACCCCTCCCCCCCCCCCAAAAAAAAAAAAAAAAAAAAAAAAACGGAGTTCTGGATCCGCCCCTGCTAAACACGAACTGTCGCATTCTACCCCGCTTCTTATTTTACCCCGCCTTACCTACGCACAAATAAACGACTCCGCGGCGCGCTACAAATGCGCAGACGAATATACCAGAAGGAATGAGATAAACTGCAGCGTAAGGCGGGTCCTTTCTTCATATTATTCATTCAGCATTAACATCATCAGCATCATCATAGTTAGAGCCCTGCTTCAAGTCTGTATACTTTGCGTTCTCGTGTGCGTTATGCGTACTGTCCTCTGTCACAAATATTGAATATTGTCGGCATTAGTTGTATCATTCTGATGTTTTTCGCACTGTTCGAATGTGCCAAATTTCCTGTGCACATTGATTTATGCCTGGTGAGGTTTCTTGGTTGCCAGCGTTGCGTAACGTCACAGTTAGCTAAATATTACATTAATGGAAGTATAAGTATCCATCCACCTTCTAGGTTTTTTTTTTAATAATTACTTTAACATTTTTTTACATGCTTATCAAGGTTAATTAATTTAGTTTTTTTCTCGTTTATAATTACTTCTTTTCAGGAGACTTCGACAGATTTCTATCTGGCCCCTAATTGAAAAAGTTTGAAGACCCCTGATTTAGAGGATACTACAGACCATTTAAAGGTCAAGTAGGAGGGGTACATAAAATTAACAAGAACAAAACCTAGTACACACAAAACAAATTACACGGCTATACAGTGTAAGTTGGAAAAAAAATGAACATAAAAATAATAACCAGGTATTCAAAGGGTGTAACATAAAGAAACGAATTCAACCGTTAATCAGCGCAAGGCTACATTAAAGACGTGAGAGCAACACGATAAAAACGAATTGAAAGGAATGGTATAAACGTTAATTGGAGAAACTAGTAGAAGCTGTTGACTTACACACCTCTTATGTGAGAGGTAATGAGGAAGCGGAAACTAAATAAACAAAGCTATATTAATATAGCTTCGTTTATCTAGAAATTAATTATTTAGAAAATCACATATATATGTGATTTTCCGAAACCTAAATGGGAAGATAAGGCCCGTTTTCGCCAGTTTTCGGTAACTGGCGCCATTCAGCTCCATGTATTCGAGAGGTCCATCAACCGCCATTTTCGAATTAAAAATGTCAGAAAATCATTTATAGCCTTTCAATAATATAACGGTTAGTTCTGAAACTTCGGCATTTGGTTCGGACCGCTAGGCCTACACCTGGGCGGAGAATGAGCGATCGTTTATGTGTAGCTTATTTTTGCAGCGAAAAATACCCCATAATTTTTCTTTTTCTTTTTTTTTTTTGGGGGGGGGGAGGGGGGGGGGCACTCTGTATGCGTAACAGCGTATTTTAAAGCATGAAATTCTGTTTAACGTCCCCCCCCCTTACCAATTCAAAAACTTTTGTTCCGTTCGTGCATTACTCGCTAAATTTAGCGGAGAAATTGACGTCGCCTGAGCTATGCAACAGTTCAGTTTCCCCGCTAAATTTGGCGGGGAAATTAAACAACCTATACACCTATGCAGTTTCTTCACTAAATTTAGCGGGGAAATCGATGTCACATGACCTGGCGTCACGTGATCTATACAGCAATTTTGTTTCCCCGCTAAATTTGACGGGAAAACGGACGTCACGGGACATCTGTACCCAGTCAGTATCCTTGCTAGATTTAGAGGAAATCGTTAAAAATATAAGTTCGTCTTCACACTCCGAAACGACTGTTCCATGTCTTACAAACAAATTTAAAAGATGGCTTCTCCAATACTGCATTTTATACACTGTGCGAAGAGCAAGTCGTCTGCTTCTTGCGCAGGAGTTGCGGTGACGTCCGAACGACGCCGAGCTCTGATTGGCTCTGATTTAAAGGTAAGTGGGTAGATCTCAATGCTAGATGCCTTGAGGTCTACCCACTATTTTTTTTTTTTTAATCGGCCAATAAGAGCTCGGCGTTCTGACATCATCGCAACCCCTGGGCAAGAAGCAGACAAACTTGCTTTCCGCATAGGACTTTAAAAATTAAGGTCGTTGTCAATTGTTTTTTTTTCATCTTACGATGCTTTTTGTTATTTAGGATTATATCCCATTTTGCGAATTGTGACATGCTGCTCATCGAGGACAATGCGCGTCTTGAGCGAACACGTACGTTAGTGTTTTCGCGCTTGTCAATATATCGTGCCGAAATTATCGAAACCTTTTGTCGAGAGGTCATTCCTCACTGACGCTTCTCGAACGATGCAAAAAGAGGCAAGCGGCATGTCTGCCTAGAAATAGGTTTTCTACGCGGGTGGTACAAAACAATTCTGGAGGGACGGGATTTGTGAAATCTCCTTCAATATCCGGGAAAATACGCGGACGATCCTTTGTGTGCACCCGGTGTAATTCCTTTTGATTTACGACGCCAGAACTCCACTGAAACATGGCGCCCATTTTGTCTTCATATTATTATCTTAATTGCCTATATTTAGGTATGCTTTTGTTGCACTCCCTACATCCTTCCAGAATCCTCTGTGGTTGCGGTCATTTTCACAAAAAAAGCCTCAAAAACACGAGGGACGGGGGAAAAAACCTAGCATTTCTTTTTCTATCTAAAAATAAAGATTAAAAACGCGCATCGCCGCTCGCGCTTAGCTCTGGGCTTCTCTGTATAACCATAGTACACACTGAATACACTATAAAAAAAAAAAAAAGCTAATATAGGTATTCTAAATCCTTCTCCTGAATTTTCGAGGTTTTGAAACCGCTTACTTGAGTGAGAAAACAAATGTCAACATTAAACGAGTAAGAAATATGAGCAATAAAACTGGGAAGAGTAATCGACCAATGATTTTTTTTTTGTTTACATCGTTTATTTCCCCTCTTTAATTTTTTTGAAGATGACTTTAAAAGTTTGAAGCACTCCGTCTTTGGCGCTATTCGACAATATACGCAAGCTACAAAATTTTAAATGTTTACTGAAATATTATTCTAAAAAAAAAGCAATCAAAAGAAAAGCGCTAGTTCCTCTGAGTCTATACGATGCTATATATCCTCTAGAAACGAGCGTCCTCGGTTGATACATTTTGACTCCACGATCTGTACTAAAAATCTTCAAGATAACGATTTTCCTAAGGCACAGGGTTTCACACATAAAATACTAGCAAATAAAATCGACTTTCATGGACGAACTCATCTCTGTTACGTCACGGCGTGGTGGTGGCGCGTCGGTCGCACTTCCGGTCTGGGGCTGTGGGCGGAAGCCGCCATGGGGCACGTGCATTCCTGTGTTATTCGAAAGAAACTGGACAGAAACCTGCCTTCTCGTCAAAACGCCGCGACTGGGGCTTTACCAAAAGAGTCGGGAAAGGTTTAAAGCTCAGTTTTCATGCGTTTTCTGCCTGCTCGGTTCGTCCGAGAACGTGAACAGGGGCCGTTAAAAAGGAAACACAGACGCCGTCGAACCACGATTGCTCGGGCGGAAAGCACTTTGGAATGAATTCACAGATACTTGTGGTCGTCAAATTTACTTGTTCTGTTCCAACATGAACGCGGGAAAACCGTCAAGTTGCACGGACCACCTGCGGACTACGTTCAGTGCGTCATCACGTTCAAACGGCTGCCTCATCGTTCGAGCTGTCGTCTGCTCTCTTTAACGTTTCTGCTTCCGTAAACGAAACGTTGACCCGGTAATTACAATAAAAGGTGCGGACCTCAAAAGTCGTTTAAGTTTGAAGTTTGCTTCGGGTAAGTAGGCTCGGTGTAAACAGTAGATATAAGGAGATGTTGATAATTGTTACTAGTGGCCATCACCGACTTGTTATGCCTGATTCACTCGGTCCGATTTTGCTTGCGATTTTCAGTATCGACGTCGACATCACAGCTACGGTTCAGGCTTTTGCAGCCCATGCGACGTTATGACTGAAAATAGCGAGCAGAACCTCACCATGTGAATCAGGCTTTAGCGTCCATTCTGCGGCGTCCACGCGGAATGAATCGCCGCATGTTACAATATTCACGCCAAGTTTTGCGGTGTAACGAGCCTCGTTAATTCCGTTGAGGCCGCTTAAGTAGTCAGATATTGCCAGGAATACGTAGAATCAACAATTCCAACGCGGAGAAGAGCGCGGGGACTCTCACCGACACCGACAACATCCCGTTCCAATGGTTTGTTTATGGGCGACGGCTAGCTTCTTGCCCACACCCCCATCCCGCATGCGCGGCGTCGGTGGCGTCCGCTAGGGGCGCTCCGGTTTGTTTGTAAACATGAGTTGGTGTATAACGCGCTCGTTGAATGCGTAGACTAGTTTTTTTTAGTATCCGTGTCTGGAATATGTCACTGTTGGCAATAAACATAATAATGAAAGCTCACAAATGCCGTTCGCTGACCAAACAACAACGCAAACAGCAAAGAGGAGGGAGGTTGGTACCAGACTTGTACATAACGCGTTGCTAACGTGTAACGTACAAATAAAGTAGTTACTATGTCGTTGCTTCTAGATTCAAGGAACGCGTTACAAGTAACACGTTACTCGTATCTAGAGTCAACGACATAGTAATCGCTTTAGAAGAAAAAAAAAGGACGACTAGTGTTTTTGTAATTTTTGATGGAGTAAATAATAACGGTACGCAGTTACCTCTGGAGCGGAACGTGTGAAACACTGGTGCCCAACCTATATATCGTTACTCCAGCTGTTTCCCATATTTCCACTGAAAAAAAAAAATGCTCGAGGTACAGTTTAGCATTTCTTTTGAGTTTCGAATGCGAAAGCATGGAAGCCGCTCGTCCGCTCCCTTTTTCGTCTGCTGAGTACTTTTCGTCGCCGCTCAGCGCTCGTGCTCCCCTGGGCACGCTGACCTTGGACGCTCCGTGTTATCGGAGCGCTGATGGACACGCAGCGCCATGGGGTGAGCGGTCGTGGAAACTGACGAGCGCAGCGGCCAATGGGAGCCCTGTCGACGCGCTCTAGCCAATGGAACCGAAGGCGATCGCGGAAACTAGGAGCCGTCTTCGCGCTTCAATCTGATGACGTCGGCTCGCTCCATGGGACAGTTAAAGGGGCGATGCAACAATTTTTGTATTTTGCGCAAATACCGCTTAGAACGGATCCCTGACGTTAATGACCTGTGAAATACCCGTTCGTTTTTCACCACACGCAATCGAAGTCGCAGAAAAAAATAAAGAAAAACGAGCAGAGTTCACCCCCTCAACTCGCAGCCAGAACAAGCGGCCACGTGATCTGGAGCCTATTATATGCCGCTAATGTTGATCATAGCCATGCGCTGGGCTTGGCAAGGCACAGGACACGCGCTGAGTTCCAGACATTGTTATGGTTCGGCTGTTGTCGTCATTGCTGCGATTGGACACGGGCCACTACCCGAATGCTTCTCGAGCTATCGATTATCACGAGCCCAAATCGAGTGTCCACGTCGTGCTCGGGTCCAATCTGTGAGCCGCATTCCAATATCGTCACTGGGCGGTACTGCTACCGCCCAGCTACGTCATCAGGTTTTGCGAAAGAGAGATTGAATGTAAACACTCGGTTTTGTCCTTGAAATTACACCGCAACAAAGACGTTTCTTGGCCAGTGGCATTGCGTGCGAGTATCCTTGAGTCCCACTAGTGCCAGTAAGCTCCTGTAAAGTGAAAAACATTCCAATTGAATATCGTTGCACCGCCCCTTTAATGCTTTCGCATTAAACAAAAATCTGCTGGATAGACAACACAAAGATTTGAACGAGGTATGTCAGTTTAGCGCTACCGTTATGTCCCCGAATAAACGAGTTGAAAAGGGAGGAACTAATAACGATGCCAAATATTGGAAGGCGGCTACTGCTTCATAAAAAAGACGCATTCAGAAAGTAACACGCTACTTTCGAGCTGAGGTAACGCGCTTCTCTTTAAATCGCAGTAACGATTAAAGTACTGGTTACCTTTTTGGGCAAGAAACGAAGGAAGATTTTTGGTTAGTTTATTTCAGTAACGTGTACATGTGTGGTAGGTACGTGTATGCATATACATTACACTTACCGCACAGGCAGTGTTGGAGGCGTTACCAAAGAGAAAAGTAACGAAATAAGTTACTTGTCACTCACAAAATGAAGGAACGCGTTACCGACCTACGTTACCTTAAACTTAAAGGAACGCGTTACTGTTACCAATAAAAAGTAACGCACGTTACTTTTCCGTTACTTTTTTATTTATAAATTGACGGTAATTGTTTCTTTTTTTTTTTTTTTGGCGACAGCGTATTTCGACATTGGATCAAAGGGTGTGGGCGTCGGGGCTTTTCTAAAGGGGAACCTTTTGGGTAGGAAAAAGACAGGCAAACTTTTGAAGGTGGTAGATGTAATGAGCGCAATAATTAATGACTTGGCACCTATACTTCGTTTCAGCTTCAGTGCAGACGCAGTCGACGCTACGAGCTAATGGGACCCAGGAAGCAGCGTCAAAAGCGCCAGTCACTAGGACTTTTCTGTTTACGATTGGTTCAGCGACGGTTAAAACGCGTCCGGGAAGATGACGAACACCACGATGGTGCACTTTTCACGCAGTCTGATTGGTCCGATCAGCTTGTAGCGGCGGCCTGCGTCTGGACTTAAGGTAAAACAAAGTGTAAAAACACGAACAAAAATTCAAGTGTACTTTTTTTTCGGGTATTGGGAAGAAGATGTAACCACGTTATACGTTACTTAAAAGAAGTAACCCAAGTACGTTACCCCTTACTGTTTTGAAAATGTAACAACTACGTTACTACGCAGACAAAAAGTAACGCGTTACCGCCAACGCTGCGTGACACAGGTCACGTCATGAATTGGTAATATGAAACGGTCCTTCTGTTCTCACAAGCCGATTCCACCACATCATGGTGCCTTCTTTCTCGGTTTGTTTCGGCATCTTGTCACTAAGACCGCCTCTCAAAGAGGCTCGTCTATAGTCACCGAAAAAAAAAAATGCGGAGCATGACTTATTTATAATGTTCACGGTGACTCTTTCTTCGACGTACTCATCGAGTAAACTAATGCAACAGTCTCACTTGCTAAAAATCGATACTAAGATGCTCGGAACATCCCACGCCTTGAATTTCTTAAACTGTCAATGCCTTAGCTTTTTTTTTTTCTCGCCCCATTTTCTTATATATTTGTTTTACTATTTTTACTCGAGAAAAAAAAAAGTAATGTTACACGCTACTAAAACCTTGCAACGTATTTATGGACATATTATTGAAGGAAACCCAGCCTAGGGCGAGCTCGAAGCACAGCATATATCCATATCATGATCTGTTGCTGATTCTCTACATTGAAAGTTTAGGTACTTCGGAACACTATTGTGAACGTTACCAAAACAACAACAACAACAACAACGAAATACATTAGTCATTATAACTGCGAATAAAAGGAACGTGTTACCACCGACCCACGTCGCCTCAAAAGAAATTTATCGCGTTACCGTTACCGTTATCGATAAAAAGAAACGCAGGCTACGTTTTTTTTTAGCTCTCATTTATGGATTAAAACGTTTTACTGTTTTGACGTTACAGGTGCGCGTACAAATACGGCCACGCCCTTTGTCCCAGTTTGCACCGGGACAAAGTTTGCAATGTTACAAAGGTCGTGGGCGTTGTGGTTCTTTTCTGATGTTGGAGTGTTTGCGTGGAGAAAAGAGAGGCAACATTTTGAAGGTATGTGCGGTGAGTGCGAGAATTTACGTAACTTGGCGTTTAGAAAAAAAGAAAAAAGAAGCTAAGTGTATTTTTTATTAAGTTCTTTGGAGGAGGATGTAATGAGTGACGTAACTACGTTACCCGTTACTCGATATAAGTAACGCAAGTACGTTATGAGTTGCGTTTTTGAAGACGTTGGTACGTTACAATGTCACAGAAAAATATAACGAGTTACTGATAACGCCATTTCTTGTAACGCGTTACCGCCAACACTGCTCTAGAGTACTTTCGTAACTCTTATACTTCGTTTCACCTTATGTTGTACCGCAGCGAAGGCTAGAAGCACGAGCTCATAGCATTGGCAGCTGCTCTTTAGTCACGCGAGCTTGTGCCGCCCAGATGTGCCCCAGAGCAAGGAGCTCGGGCTTGTAGCCTTTCCTGCGGTACATCATAAGGTGAAACAGAGTATAGTGGCGTAAAATAAATGACGTTTTGGGAGGTTTGGTATTTTTCAAACGACGCCGGCCTGTCACTGACTCTAGAAGGCATATTCCTCAACAGAATAAATAGACAATTTTCGAGAGGTAGCGTCATCTTGTAGCCGCTCAGTTAATTACGTAGTCGAGTCTTCCACTGTCTGGGAACGCACTTCGAACGTGCATTGAACACGAGGGTTGATTCAGCGTTCGGCATGAACTCGGCTCAGCTCGCGTCGAAAACAAGTCCTGCGTTAACGTTCGTCGAGGACTCGGATTGAATCACACCCTTTGCGCCCAAGGATGGATCGATGGATGGTAATGGCTATACCCTTTGTAACGGGTGGTAGCATGCGCCACCTAGCCGAACATTTCGACATTCCTTCTTTTTAAATTTGTATAAATATTTGTTCTAACACAAACCTCCCCCCACCTCCTTTAAAGTGTTGCCATTGCTTATTTTTATCTGTATTTTTACCCTTCCTTAGATATTTTCCACCAATCTTCCAATCTCCTCGTAGTTACCGCAATTCTTTCCCTATCCATTCGTCCATTCATGTCTGTAAATCCCAATGCCCCTTCCAAATACACAGTCATTCCCCCCCCCCCCCCCCCCCCCCCCCCCCAAGAGGGTGGGAGGAAGCTCCGTGCACCTTAATATCTTTCGCGGTCGCCAAGAAATGGCGACCGCCAGTGTTGCTTGATGGACTTTTGAAAAAAAAGGTATATTGGCGACGCGATTAATTGAGTTGACACTCGGCGTTAGGTTATACACCGGTCAAGATGTCGAAATAGTAATATTGCCGACATAACGAGTCCACACACGCAAGACGCGGGCCAGGTGATATAAAGGGACCGGTGAGTCACTGAATGTTCCCAGAGTACCGAATTCCATTCAGTCCGCTTACCGAAAGTCAGTCCTCGCAGAATCCGGTTCTGATTGGCTGGTTTAGCCGGCGGCGGAAGTTATTAGTCGGCAATTTTGAAGATGGGCCCAAAACAACAAGAAGCATACATAGAACTTTTCCGCGTTGCCACAGCGGGTGCACGGGTGGGAGCTATGGGCATCGATGAGTTAGGACCGAACGGAAGGTGCGTTAATTTGCCATTTTTTAATTTTTTTTTTTTTTTTTTTTTGTTACGTAGGCGCTAATTTGGTTCGCCAAAGAAGATTGCCGGCTCGTTTGCTCGCTCCGGTTGCGCTGGCACTGCGTTTCAAACTCTACGCCTCAGACGCTAAGCCTAACACTCGACTTCAATGTACTGTATTTCGAGGCGAGAGAAAGAGACGACACAGGGAGGAGCAAGTCACGCCCACTCGGAACGAAAGAAAGCACTTTATTAAAAGCAAACCAGTATTGCCACAGACCAGGAAAGTGTATTGAAGAGATTGCACGAGAACAAACGCTACACTGTACGCGCTTCGCTTTGACCGCACGGGGCAGCGCGATGTTGGAGCGCAACTGCGGCGCCGCGACTCGGTTCTGAAACGAAGCTTGCGAGTTCCGGTACTCTATACTTCGTTTCACTTTATCTGCGAGCGAAGCGAAAGCTAGAAGCGCGAGACCAGCGCTTTTTGCATTTCTCTCCAGCTCGCGCGCTCGAGCAAAGCCTGAACGCACGGAGCTTCCGTGCTCGCGCTCCCAGTTTGCCTTCGCTCGCACATAAGGTGAAACGAAGTATAGGAACATTCAATGATTCTACGGTCCGTAAGTTACCAGGGCTGGATTGCTAGAACAGCGTCTCAGCTGAGACTGGGTGAAAGAAAGCACTGCAAGGGCCGGGAGCGCGCGAGCGTCTTGAGACGCGGTTTGAGTCCCGCTCAGCTCGTGCGCTGGCTTTGGAAGAACTTTCTTTCCACCAGTCTCAGCTGAGACGCTGTTTCTAGCTAGGGTGACTTCATGTGCGCCTTGCTTAGGGTGGAGATATCCGGCCATTTTATCCCACACGTTTTTCTTTGTTGTTCAGAAGTGCGTGAAAGAGCGTGTCCCTGCACGCGTTTGTGGCGCTGACTGTGCTATGGCGAAATTTTGTTTTCGCCGATTTCTTTGTACTTTACCCATGAGCGCGTGCTGTCCTCATCGGGTACTACAAGGGTGGCATCACCCTAAACAGAAGGACATTGAGGCACCCTATTTCTAGCAAGCCGGCCCAGCTCTAAGTCATCGACCGTCATTAGGAAAGTACCAGCAGTGTTGTACGGAACGGCGTTCCAAGGAACGGCGTTCCTGGAACGCGTTCCTTTTCGGAGGAACGTAGGAACGCCGCCGTTCCATTTTGCATCAGTGGAACTGGAACGGGAACTCGTTACTTTTTTACTAGAACGGAAGAAGGAACGGCGTTTTTTTTTTTTTTCGTTCAGTGGGGTATTTTTTTTAATTTATTTCTCAGAGGAAAATTCTAAAATTTATAAAATCAATATCATTACAAAGAGCAGGGTCTCTGTTAATTTTTTTTTTTTTACTTATCTTAAAGGGGGGGGGGGGGGGGGGTGCAACAACTTTATGATTAAAAAAATTTGCATCTCGTCATTTTTACGTTGTTTATCGTGTCCCGGAGGATAGAGAAAAACATCTCCTTCATTAAATATGTCGCGATTCCGCTGCATAATCGCTAAGAAAAAGTTGAGCTTTTTCCCCCACCTGCAGCCGCAAGTGCCAGCTGAAGGAACTACTGCTAGAAGATTACGTGACCTCGTTCGGCTCTAAGCTGCAGCATAACGCCCGCTAATGCCAGCAGAGAGAGGGAGAGGAAGCGTCCTCCGAGATAGCACACGGGAACCTACACGGCACTCCAAATGACGTCACTAGGAGGGGGACCAGGAGTGACCCTGAAGACTGGGAGTGAGTTGAGGGGTGCCAGAAATGCCAATATTTATCTTTTTTTTTTTTTTTACGCAACAACTAGGACACGCAGGCGAAATCGGTTTTCTGTTCTTTACTTCAGAAGTGTCGGAGGGCAACTTCCACAAATTTTTGACCAAAGTCCGGAAATCGTTGCACCCCCCCTTCAACGAATTTTTGGCTGGGATAAATGATTTTAAATTGGGACTTTACTAATCGCATATCGTTTAGTTGCCCAAAAGAAATAGGGTAGAAAGTCAAAAGCCAGCTTTTCGGTACGAACATTTGAAATATAGCGGACTATTCTGTACCTTCTTTCCTTCGGAAGCTCTCCGCCTTTTACTATGATACATCCGCGGTTCCCAAAGCGCGTCAGCGGTTCCAACCTGACGTCAGCCGAGCCCAGCTCACGCATTGGACACGAGAACTGCGCCACTCGGACGTATGCGCTCGTCAACAATCAATCCGTCGACGAATATTTGGATTCGCGTTCGTGGCCAATGAGTGCCCTGACGGAACTTATCGTCACTGGGGAATGACAAGTTCTATGGTGTGCATAAAAAGCACGGTGGAAGCTAGGAGTCATCGCACCGGTGCCGAAAAATTTCACGACGACGTGATTTCACAATTCGCATTTGAGTTGAGGATTAAAGCTAAGGAGGAAGAAGTAGGAAAATCGTTTCATTACCCCTTTAAGGCACACTCGTGCACCCACGTACGACCGTGAGAGATAAGACCTGTTTTTAAGCAACTTATGACGGCGAAGGACCTGCTCCGCAGCAGCATTTCTGGTCCTATACGCCGTCGTAAGAGGCTTAAAAACCGGTATTGTATCGCTGAGTTGTTCTCGGTTGCAAGTGTGTGAACGGCACTTTAAAGCACACTTGCAACCAAGTCGGACCGACCGAGACAAGACCGGTTTTTAAGCTTCTTTCAACGTCTTAGGACCGGATGCGCTGCTGCAGAGCTAGCCCTAAGACGTCGCAATAGGCTTAAAAACCGGTCATGTCTCTCTCGGTCGTACTCGGTTGCAAGTGTGTGAACAGAGCTTTAGGGTTCATTTTGTGAGGTTTTCTCTTGGTAACAGTTGGGTGCAGGAAAGCTAATGGACATTAATACAATTTTTTTACCTGCCCGAGACTGCGGTACAAAAAAAACAAAAGCTTTTAGTTAAAGTTAAAGTCACGGAAAGAGGGACGTCTCAAACTCAGTTACTTTCTTTGCTTCCACGAATCCTCATACACTTGAAATCTACCCTCTTAGTCCGGTAACGGCTATTTAGGCGTGAAAAAGTGCCTCTTTTTTAACGGCTACTCACGGCGTTACATGTCACGCCGATATTGGCGTTACAAAAGTCACGGCAATATTGACGTGACTTCTGCGGCGCCGTATAGGCGTTACAATTTTAGTTCGGTAACGGCTATTTTGGCGTGAAAAGGTGCAACTTTTTTAACGGCTACTCGCGGCGTTACATGTCACGCAGATATCTGCATTACAAAAGTCACGCCAATATTGACGTGACTTTTGTGTCGCCGTTCAGGCGTTAAAGGCGGCTGACACTTTTAGGCTTACATTGACGTAAAAAATGTGAGCCCTCGCAGCGGCTAATAGTCAATTGGTCGCAGTGAAAATTGTGTTACAACCAAAAATACCGTTGTGCGTATATACCTCTTCTAATAAGCAAGACGGCGGCATTTGATGTCTAATCTGTTCAAAATGCTAATGTTGGTCAACGCTTTCGAACCCGAAATGCGAACTGCAAAGGGACAAATGACTAAAGGCCCCTACGCACATTCGCGTTTGACAGCGTTCGAGTGCGTTTGACTGCGTTGCGTCGCGAAACGAAAGCGAGTCATCGGCACTTCAGTGCTTCATATGAAGCGTAGAATCCAAATGGAGGAATAGCTTGGCACGCGACATAAGAAGCAGGGATGTCCTGGTTTCTCGCAGCCGCAACGCAGTCAAACGCACTCAAACGCAACTGTGTGAACCGGGCTTTAAAGGGGTACGGAAGCAAAAATTGAAATATTCAAATTTCATTCGGAAATGGGTCAAGCATGACGGATAATAACCGTAATTCATAATCGCACGTTTGTATTTTGAACGATTGGCTATATTTTTCGTTCCAAACGGTGCACTCGAGTGAGCGCTCGAAGAGAAGCGAGCGGAGGGCGCGATGCGTCATGGGATATCCGGCGCAAACAAAAACAACAAAAAAGACTCCCCGCATCCGTGACGTGGCAAGACAGGCTTGGTTATGAGCTTTGCCGCTGGTGGCGTTGTCAGCGTTGTAGTGGTGTCAATACCGTCAGCGCGTTACAACCGAGCCGTTGGAAGTGCCCGCGGGGTGACGGGCGTTTCACCTGTCGTGTGAGCGGCTTTGAAGTGTACAGCAAAGTCACACGAGCAACCCCGCGACGTGCCTCAACGAGTCCATCATGGCGTCTGGTTGACTTTCGCGCTTTCGCATTTTTGGATGGAACAGCCCGGATGAACAGTCACACTCACATGCACACAAGAAGCAAACAGACTCGCAGCGCTGACTTTCAACTCAGTTCTATATTTCTTCTTCCTCAAATCTTCAACTTCTTCACCTTTGCCGTTAATGAGAACAATTTAAATTTTTACACACCAGAGACCAAATAGCCAGTACACATTAAAAATAACTAATAATTAAATAAATCATGCAAAGACAACTAAAGAAAATAATACAAAAAAATTAAAATTAAAAATTAAATTTAAAAAAATAATAAAGCGAAAAATTTCTCATCACTATTGGTGCTTTGATGATATCTCTAGATAAACCAATTCCTTCTTTGACAAAGCTTCTTCGACAAAGCCAGGTTGGACAAACAATGTGTTAGTGTATCATCCGTAGCTTTGTCAAAGAAGGAATAGACCCTTCCCGAAAGTCAGTCTACCCACCCTGTGCAGAGCCAAACCCGACGCTTTAATGGCGGCACTACACAGCTTCTCCGCACCAGAAAATGCGAACGTCTTTGAAAGCATAGAGCAGAAAGGGGAAAAGGTGTTGGTCCCCTTACGTCACCTTCGACTCACGAAATGGAGGGTGCTTGATTTAGCCGAGCATGATCTTCTATCCCCGCCATTAGAGCGGCAATATTGGAGCTCATGGGACTGCCACAAGGTGACTCTGACTTTTGAAAGGGTTCTATTGGTTTATCTAGAGATATCATCAAAGCACCAAGAGTGATGAGAAATTTTTCGCTTTATTATTTTTTACATTTAATTTTAATTTTTAATTTTTTAGTATTATTTTCTTTAGTTGCCTTTGCATGATTTATTTAATTATTAGTTATTTTTAATGTGTATTGGCTATTTGGTCTCTGGTGTGTAACAATTTAAGTTGTTCTCATTAACGGCAAAGGTGAAGAAGAAGATTTGAGGAAGAAGAAATATAGAACTGAGTTGAAAGTCAGCGCTGCGAGTCTGTTTGCTTCTTGTGTGCATGTGAGTGTGACTGTTCATCCGCGCTGTTCCATCCAAGCATGAATTACCAACTTGCCCAAGCATCCACATTATCAAGCTTTCGCATTCATTCGAAAAGGGGCAAACACGTTCAGGCCGAGGTGACTTTAAACAGTTGAGCGTACTTCCAAAGAGCGGCGCTGCTCCAGAGGAATCTGCTACGTCACGACTACGTAGCAGATTCCACAACGTTGCTAGACTACCTCCCAAATAGGCTCCGCATGCATCCACCAGGTGCACATTGGAAGATCGTTTATTTAGCTTTAAAATTAGTTTTCTTGTGCCTTTCAACGGAAGACTGGTGTTTTTGAGATTAGGGGTGCAACATGCAACACATTCAAGCAAGAAAATGAGCGCTGAAATTTCGCTTCAGTACCCCTTTAAGTACCCCCCCCCCCCCCCCCCCGTTATCTGGAACTTTGACTGTATTAAGCAAAGGTCCTTCATATAAGCCAGAACTCGTTGCCACCTAGTTTCTAGTCAGCTTGCCATACTGACCATGTATTTGTTTGCGTATTCTTATAGTATATGTGCAATTCGTTCAATGCTCCCGAACAAGATCAGGGGTATAAATATATAAATAAACACATAATAAAATAAAGATAAATAAATAAATACGGTCGATAAAAATACGTCCGGAAATAAATATTTTATATACGGAATCAAAAAAGGAAAGTAGTTCAAGCGAAACCCGTCTAAACTCTTATTACCTTCAAGGATTTGGCGACTTTGAATGCTGCAATAATGTACCAAAGCGCAAAATAAAATGGGCAATAAAAAAATAGTGCGTAAAGACCCCTTTATGTTTTTCTTTTTTTGTTCTTTTATTATTATTATTATTATTAGTATTTTATCGGGCCTTACTCGCGAGTCGCAACAGCAGCCGCAGTCCACGGTCGCTCCGTTCACTCCAGTGCCACGCATATAATGTATCTTCAAAACGCCAAATTAAATTTTCGCGCAGGCCTTTTTATTTATTTATTATTATTATATCGCGCTTTACCCGTCGCAGCAGCAGCCGTAGTTCTCCGTCGGCAACAGTGCCACGCAGCCAGTAGTGCGTAGAAATGAAATCACGATAAATGAAATATTTCTAGGCGTGTACATCGATACGTTCGGTTTTTTTCCCTTCTTGACGATACACGGACGGTGTCACGGTCTGCTGGCGCCGCCTCTTGCCGAGAGATTCCGGCGTTTTCGAAGGAAAGCTTTTTCCACGACCGCAAGTGAGCCGTGACCTCGCAGATAGGTGCTCGATCTCGTTTCACCCACGGCACAGGTCCGAAAACAACGGAGAAATAATAATATTAAGAATACAACAAAAAAATCTCGAAAGCTACACCCGGCCGCTATTATGTAGTATACAGGTCTCTGGTCCCTTCAATATAAAACCCAAAATAAAAAATAAAATAAAAAAAAATATTAAGCGACATTTGAGGTTGACGTAATTTAAGCCGCCGCCAAAGTGCTAATAAAATATAAAACATTACATTTTGCAGACATGTTTGATGCACACATAGGAGGTGGGATCAAAAAGTTCCGGTACTGATTTTGCAGCGTAAAATTGAGCGGGCAGCACGGTGATGCGCGCGCAGCAGTTCGTGTCTCATTTTTATGCCAAAGGGTGTCGTTCTGCGAACATTTGGAGCTGCGAGTTTTTGTGACTACGTGCACGAGGACAATAGGGATTTCGCCATAGAGAGCAAACTAGAGCGAGAGCGAACATGAGCTCTGCGTCAAAGTCGGCAAATCTGAAACAGAAGTCTTTGAAATCATCTAGCTAGCTTATGTTAAAAAAAAAAAAAAGTGAATTGTGCGAATTTGTTTTGAGTGGCACACGGGCTTCAAGAATTATAGGAAATTGCTGCAAGACGACGACAGGTCGGGAAAAAAGTCACCCTATATCTCTCTCCGTCTTTCAGCAATGTTCCGTAATACTTGAAGCGCGAGATGCCGCGAAAACACTTCGCACAATTCGCTGTTTTTTCGCCATAAGCCTGCTGAATCATTTCAAAGGTCTCTGTTTTAGATTTGCCCAGTTTTACGCAGAACTGCATGTTTGCTCTCGCTCGCGGTTTGCAGTTTATATATGGTGAAATCGCCATTCTGCTCGTACACGTGGTCACAAAAACTCGCCGTATAGCGCAGGTCCAAACTTTTCGCAAAACGACGCCTCGTGGCATAATGTGACACGAAGGTCTCTGCCTTTGATCACTAAGAACCAGGGTCGGCCTTTGCACCATCAAGCGCCCTGAGCGAACTCCAGCCGCGTGCCCCCCCCCCCCCCCCCCCCCTTTTTTTTTTTTTCTATACGCCCCTGTTTGCTATATGTAGGACATCACGTTGTTAGTAAACATGAGTAGTGGTCCTACACGACGAGCGTCTTGTCATCAGACGAGGACTTAATTCCAAAAACGAACGGCGATCGAGCACGTAGCGTCGTGTCGGGGTTCCGTGTTCAGATAAATAAAAAAAAACTCGAAAAAAATACATTCAAAAGGAGGGCGCCGCGGCGTCCTGGGCGACCGCCCAGGGCGCCCACCGTGCCAATGCATAATACATAAGATGCTAACACACCACACAAAAGACACTTTGCAGACACCCTCTGAGCCGTGTTCCCATCCTCGTACGACTGCCCTAATTCATATTGGTTTCACAAAACAACTGTCTGCACTGCAGAAAGATTTCAAGCATGTAAGAAGCAAGCATGTTTCGAAGATGATCGAGGCGTGTGCGGAGAGACTTCTGTCACCATCAGGCTGCAACAAACACCTTTATTTTTTTTTTTTTTGTATGATATAAGAGGCAGTGCGAATGAGGCCTTATGCGGCAGATCGTGCTAATCTTTGCCGCCACCGGACGCCCGCCGAGCTTGTCGAACTCGAGGGCGGCAGCTGTCGCTCGCACGCGCATAGAGATAGGGCACTCGTCGGTCAAATTACGCTCGTGGACGAATCGAAGACGCGTGCTATGGCACCCTTGAGGTCAACGCCGTCGCTCCACGTATCGTGTCGACAGGCATTGATACGGATAAATCGGAAGCGAGCTTTCCTATAAAGCGCCCGCTGATATCAGCAGGAGTGGTTTTATGCGACAGGCTTTGGGAGGGGTTGTAGAGAGATTTGACGTCATGGACGGATGTCACGTCACGGGCCAAGAGTTTCCCAGATCTGTTTTCTTTACCTAACAATCGCCATTTCATAAAAAAAAATATATGTATATATAAACACTTCTTTCTTTTAAAATAATACGCTGTATGCCATTTTATGCACGAAGAAAGTTTTCCGTCATATTTCAAAAGCGCACAGCTATTGAATTAGGCGCTCGGATATGCCAACACTTAAATCCCACTACATCTCATAAAAAGAAAAAGGGTAGAATATGTGACTTTTATATTAGACAAATATGTGACGTGCACTGAAAAAAGCGCAGCGCTGTACAAAATGGTTTCATCTCCAATTGGCTACCTCCTTCTAATAAAACAAATACGAAAAAAAAGAAGAATTAAACGGTACGCGATCTGTCCCGTACGAAACACACTGCAAACCGTCAGATACGCATCGCGATCGGAATGTCAGACATGTTTATCTCACACTAATACGGCAAGATCCTCCATTTCGTCGTTTACCCTGAGACTGGGGGCTTTTTTTAGAAGAGCAAAAGTAACAGAAAAAAAAGACAGGTCTCAAAACCTCAAGATCCTCCGTATAGCGACGGCCAATTCGATGGTATGTGTACAACTAACGACGAAAGAGAAAAAAAAAATAACGATAAAAGCTAAGAGATCGCGCCGAAAAGAGCTATAGCACGCCCACCGCCTGCAAAGAGAAGCAGTTGGGTAAACAAGATGGCCTGACGTCAAGATCGAAAGGAGCGTAGGAATTTCTCCTTGGCAGGACGCCCCAACTCTTAACTACAGAGTCGCGACAGCCAAAAATAAAACCGCGGTCGTCGCCATATTTCACCCAAAGCGAGACGCCGTGATTGGTTAATTAAAGCCGACTCTAGCCGAAAACAACAAAACGCCGCAACTTTTAAAAGTCGCTGTCACACCGGTGATATATCATGCAAAATACCGTCTATACAGACATTGTCTGCGGCGTATTTCTTCACTGCATGACTGCCTCGTCGCATTGACCGTGCAAAAAAAGAAAACTGTCTGCAGTTTTCAGTATGTAATACGTACGAAGCTTCGAATGTGCTCGAGACACGTACCACGTATCTTCCGCACGATGCGGGAGCACTCCGACATCCGGACATTACGACCTGTAACACGCGATTCGGACTTTCGGCACGCCTACGGGTCTCCATGGATCTCAATTCTCGATTTGTCAAAAGAGTTCAAATATAATCGACCATCGAATTCGCCTTCCAAGCACTACAAACCTATACGCTGTTTATGCGGAGAGCAAGTCGTCTGCTTCTTGTGTAGGGGTTGCGGTGACGTCAGAGAGACGCCGAGCTCTGATTGGCTCTGATTGAAAGGATAGTGGGTAGACCTCAATGCAAGCTGCCTTGAGGTCCCTGCTCACTAATTGGTTCAATCAGTCAATAAGAGCTCGGCGTCCTGACATCATCGCAACTTCTGTGCAAGAAGCAGACGAACTTGCGCTCCGCATACAAACGAAACCGCGTTTGCCCGCACCAGGTGTGGGCACTGCGCATGCACATAATAAACGAGATTCGCGCGAAGCGTCTGGGACGACCTAAAGCCATAGCTGCCTTTGTCTCCACTGCACTCGTCGAATAACGCGGAACGCCGGCGTCCGGCTCTCGCGTTCCAACGCGTTCGACAAGTGCAGTGGAAACAAAGGCTGCTAACTTTAGGTGTATACCCACTAATCTATCCAATCAGAGCTCGGCGTTCTCACGTCCCCTCTCGTCTCCTCCTCTCTCTCAGTCTCTCGGGAGACGTTACGAGATAATGGGATCAATTAAGCAGCGTGCAAAGCGGAAGCCATTAGGCCTTTTCTGTTTCTGATTGGTTCAGGGATGGTAGAACACGTAGCAGGACAAGCTCCTCCCACAAAGCTCTCTGATCGCCATGATTGGTGGTTTCTCCCTTTGCACTCGCGTTCTCAACCGGCCTTCGCTCCGTTGAAGTGAAAAGAGCCGCCATCGAAAACTATTCATCTAGGCCAGGGGGGTATCAAACCAGCGGCCCGCGGACCGCATGCGGCCGCGTCTCGTGGCTGCAAGCTCCATTTCCTATGCCTCAAGCGATGCATCAGCCAGAAATAATGATGTCTTTCTCGTCCACCTATTTTCACGGGAAACGTATAGCTTTGCTCTTATGGCGTTTCAACATGTTTGGCACTGGTCTGTTTTGTTTTAGATCGAGGATTCTGGCGACTTCCATACCATTAAGACAAGTAATCGTCAAAGCAAAAACTACCGCACGATTTGGATTGGATTGGCGAAAAGATTTTCTTCCGAGACATATTGAATTCGGATAATTCCCGAGTGAAGTGAGTATACAGAGTAACGGGTGCGTGGGTTCCGTCGGACGTAACTTTAATTTTCGTATTGGGTTCCGTCGGACGTAACTTTAATTTTCGAATTGGGTTCCGTCGGACGTAACTTTAATTTTCATATTGGGTTACGTCGGACGTAACTTTAATTTTCATATTAGGTTACGTCGGACGTAACTTTAATTTTCATATTAGGTTACGTCGGACGTAACTTTAATTTTCATATTAGGTTACGTCGGACGTAACTTTAATTTTCATATTAGGTTACGTCGGACGTAACTTTAATTTTCATATTAGGTTACGTCGGACGTAACTCGAAACCTTGAGGTAAGGTTACGTCGGACGTAACATCAATTTTTATTTCGGGTTCCGTCGAACGTAACGCTAGACACTCCGTTAAACGCAATCCTCGGAGCAGCAGCAAGGAACAATTCATAATAATTTCAAAGTATTGGGGATCATTAATACATCAATCAAAGGCGCAATCGTAATGGTTCGTGATTATTACTTTAAAAGAATAAGTTTCACATATGAAAAGTATACTATTTGTGTGACTTTTTTAACGCAAACTGTTCAAAAGCTGTCTTCTATGATACGAGAGTATAAACGTTAAAACCGACACAAAAATTTCAGACACTGCCACCGCTAAACTTAGAGGACTTACGTACCGCCAATGTTAGCTAAATTTAGCTAAATAATTGTTATTATTTAATAATAATAATTAATAAATTATAAGGAGAAAAATATATGCACCGGTTCAACTATACGACACCCATGGATCCGCCATTTTCGTTATTGGACAAGTGGAGACTTCCAACCAGATGAAAGTTTGCCACTGTGATATGAACTCGAGACTTGGAACATGAAAAACTGTATATATACTTTTCCTTTCTCACGCCCCAGTTTTAGCGGACCCTACACATCTACGAAACTGGGCTGACCGCATCGGCTCGTGTTATCGCATTTGCCCACCAGATTTCGACGCCAAGGTGAGACAGGCCGTCTGCTCTTCGGGTGTATCACGAAGCGATGCTACCGCCGCCGCACGAAAGGTTGCCGCAAGCGGCTCTCGCGCGCGAACTTCCCGGGCGCCCACAGAAGCCAGGAGAGCTGCCGTGAAGGTCACACCCCCAGCGCGAGGCCACCTTCACCAGACCGCCACCATCTGCGACTGAGATCTCATTTCTAAGCAGCTCCGAGGCAACCTACAACCTATAGGCTTGGTCCAGAGTTATCATTCAAGTCGAAAGCGGAGGCGACAGAGGTAACGACAAAACATTATCCACGGCCTACTGCCTCGCAAGTGTCTATTAAAGCAGCAATGTAAGATTGTGTGCTTGTCTTTCTATTTTAACGTGCTTTTTTTTTGTTCTCTTTTATCGGCGTTGTTTTTTTTTTTTTTTTTTGTTTTTGCTAAAGTGTGTCAGGGCGTCAGGACCTGAAGTTGCAATGGCACCTTTTGGTCTTATAGTTTCCTCCTTTCTGTGTAGCCAAAAAGGAAGCTAAACGTCTTATATTACTACAATTTTAGTTTTCGCAGAGTAAATACGTAATCGACTAGTTAATGTATTTACGTCGTATCATATATTAGGTTTCCAAAATAGATTAAAAAAAATACGTTTAGTTATCCATTCCTAACGACCAGAAAGCGTACGTGCTGCTAGAAGAGCAAAAATTAAATTAAAAAATATGTTCCAAAAGCCGGGATTCGAGAAAAATCGTTCGAACGCAAGTATACATGCTCACGTGCTAGAAAAAATATTTTCCACTATCGTGTCCTTGCGCAATTATACAATTCTAACATTAATATAAATGTGTAATAATTAGTTTCGAGAGTTTAAGCATGATGAGTTTAAGCAGATGGAAGTAGGAGAGGAAAGGTTAAACTATCAATAACGTTTATGCTCTACTGGTGGAGGGAGGGGTTTCTTGGAACCAGGCACGTAGCCAGGATTTTGTTTCGGGGGGGGCCCGCCCATGAAAAAATGCTGTATGAGGGGGAGGGGGGAGAGGAGGTCCCAGCAAAATGGAAGATTTTGGGGGGGGCCCGGGCCCCGTGCCCCCCCCCCCCCCCCTGGATACGTGCCTGCTTGGAACATTGTATAGCATTTTCAAACTTGTCTCGCTCGCATCTACCACTCCCGCTTCGGCCCTAACAGGTACTGCGAAATACAAATCAATACAGTATAGACGACTGCCAACGATCAGAAATTTGATATTGTGCCAACGATACCCCTTATCACAATCGACGATGGGAAGAAGCACGTTGCTCACCTATCTCGACGTGCCGCGCCTTCAGAACGCCGCTTCGCACGTGCACTTGGATTCCATCGGGAACTCGCAGATCTTGGAAGTTATCCGACACGTTTTTTTCTTTCCTTCTGGCACTGCGAACTGTAGCTGCCACCACGATTGACGTCACCAGAAAGAAACAAAACAAAATCACTGTGTATGTACAGCCCAGACACTGAAGGTTCCACTCGACGTCTCGTCGTCTACGGAAAAAAAAAAAAAAAGAAATCGCGCCGAGTAGACGAAGCACCACGGAAGGACGGTTCAGGATGACACCGGCGCACCACGAAAAGCGCCCACTCGGCGTGTACTCTTCGCAAACTCTAGAAAACACGCAGCAAAGCGTAGCTCGGACTCGAGCACCGACGACACGAAGCACCACGGAAGGACGGTTCGGAATGGCACAGGCGCACCGCGGAAAGCCCCACTGAACGCGCACTCTTCGCAATTTCTTTGAAAACACGCAGCCAAAGCTTATACCTCGGACTCGGGCGCCGACGAGAAGAAGCACCACGGAAAGCACACACACACACGCGCGCGCGCGCACGACAGAAGACGGTCGACGGCTTGCCGTCAGCGCCGACGCTCGCGGCGAGGGTATGCGCGTTTGACCGAGTTCGCCCACGGGGCAGCGGGTCGGGGCAACCCACTCTACACCTGGATGCCTCGGCGGGATAAGCGTGCCTGCCTCAGCGGCGCGCACAGATCTTGACGCCGCCGACTCGCTCGGAACGTCACGTGGGCGGAGCGGCAGCGGCCGCGCTTTCGAGGAAAGAAAACAGCCAGAAAGAAGAAAGCAACGTAACCCGGAATCAAAAAAAAAAAAAAAAAAGAAAGACAGAGAAAAACCCGTTGGCGTCCCTGAGGACGCCGCCATTTTTATATAAACGAAGCGATGATCGCTCGCTAACGCCTGCTGTGGAATTTTTTTTGGCACGCTGCACCGTTAAGCCGCAGTTAGCTTGTCTTTTGTATGACGTGTCAGCAGTGTGACTTTATGAGCCCGTGCGTTGTCATAGTGGGCGGGTTGTGGGCACGGGAGGGAATGAGACGTTATCTCTGTTTGTATAATTGAATGTTAAATACTCGTCATAAGCCCGCGCAAAAACAAAACAAAAAAGGAGGAACGCTGTCCAGCTGCCTTCAAAATCTGCTACACCCCGTTTCCGTGCACCCCGTGCATCGTTCTCAGTGGCGTATCAACTTGTTTTTGAGTGGGGGGGGGCAAACCCCCCCCCCCCTCCCCCTTCCCGGGTCGTATATTTTTACTAGTGATGGGCCGAACTTTTGCCGAATCTTGGGATTCGGCAAAGCAGAACTTTTCTAAAGATTCGACAAAGATTCGGCAAAAATACACTGTTCATCATCATCATCATCATTTATTTTCCTTGAACAAAAACAAATAGAACAGTAAACACAATTATAACACTGTAAGCTAGCTAGGTAGGTGAGATAAAGAGAGGGTAACGGCTTCAACAAATTTAGTAGTATCACTAATAGAAACGATGTTATGAGGTAGTGAATTCCAATCCTCGATGACCAATGGTAGTGCGGAAGTCTGGTGAGAAACAGTTGATGATCGAAGGTTATCTAGACGCGGGAAAATATGATGGGGAGGTGATAGCGGTGATTCTTTGAGGTGGCTATTGTGATAAAAAAATTCGATGGATGAGAGAAAGGCGTGATACTCGGCGGCGAAGGGAAAGTGAATGAAGGTTAGCTGATTGGCATAATCCTGATTTGCTGGTATATGGTGAGTAGATTTGTTATAAATAAAACGAAGGGCTCTGTTTTCGACGGATTCTAGATTATTTGCAAGGTAAAACTGCCAGTGGGGGGACCATATAGATTAGGCGTATTCTAACTTCGATCTTACAAGAGTAGTATACGTTAGTCGTTTTACGGAGGATGTAGCAAGTTTGAGGTTACGTCGCAAATATCCGAGAGAATGGTTAGTATCAGAAATAACAGAAGTTATGTAAGTAGTCCATGGTAGGTCAGAGGTGAGATGAACACCCAGGTATTTATATGATGAGCATGCAATTACTTGAGTGTTAGTGAGGTAATAGAAAAATGGTGTGGCACGCGACCTGCGGGAAAAGGATAGGAATCTACATTTATTGAAGTTTAACGTCATCTGCCATTTTTCACACCAATGGATTACAGACTCAAGGTCTTTTTGGAGAGCATGAGGATCATGGTATGAAAGAATGGGTCGGTAAATGACACAATCGTCAGCGAACAGGCGCACAGAACAACCTATATTAAGGTGGAGATTATTACTATAGATTTAAAACAGAAGAGGGCCAAGTAAGGTTCCCTGGGGGACACCTGACGCTACGGTAGGGGTGGAAGATTTTACGTTGTTAACGGAGGAATATTTCTTACGGCTAATTAGTAATTCAAAAACCCACTTAACAACAGAGGGATGGATATTAATATCGTTAAGCTTTGTTAAAAGACGCTGGTGTGGCACTTTGTCGAATGCTTTGGAGAAGTCAATGAAAATGGCGTCGGTGTGAATATTCGAATCGAAGCTTGAATGAATATCAGTAAGGAAGGCGGTTAGCTGGGTTTCACAAGAGTAAGATTTACGAAATCCGCGCTGATGTTCAAAAAGAAGATTATGAGGGTGAAGAAAGTTTATTATATTTGAGTAAGGTATATGCTCCATGAGCTTAGATATGGAACACTGGTAAGAGAGATGGGACGGTAATTACTTATTAGTTGGCGATCACCAGTTTTGTGAACCGGTATTACATTACCTATTTTCCAGACTTAACATTGATATTTAGTTTTTTCTCACGAAAATAAGTTTTTTTTTTCTTAACTTAAATACAACTTGCAGTGCCTATTGACACAGTTATTACTAAATTATGTGATATTCTGCAAGATTGTATCCGTGTCGTTTTTATGTGCTTACTTGCAATTTTAGTGTCTGCTTCCAGAAAGTGGCGTGACAACGAGGTTGGGTAGTAGCCGGCGCAGTCACGAATCACGCTACCAGAGTTTTGATTTTGAGACCTCATCAGCGCGGGCCCGCAAGTGTGTTTACATTGTTAAAATAAAGGCAATCACTGCGTTCTTACTTTCTCTGGGAGTTGCCGTTTCGTGCGCGAAAACGAATGCAAGGGTTGGTGAGCCTTCACCAGAAGAGATAACAATATTGTTAATATGCATGTTTTTCGATTTTAGTCACTTGACGTCAGCTTTGCATGAAAGTGTGCGTTCCATATTCCCAACGTGCCGTTTTTAATCTCTAAAATTCCGGTTTCTGGTGTTAGGACACACACGAACGTATAGGAAGATGGGGAGAGTTAGGAATGTCGAATGTGCAACGTGGAGCATGATCGATAGTTCTGTGTTTAGTTTTATGCAGATACATGAAAATCGCGAAATAACGCGAATTAAAAGTAATATTCTTCTGTTTTGGCACAAACTACTTGTGAGCCGACAATAGCATTGTTATAATAATAATAATAATAATAATAATAATAATAATAATAATAATAATAATAATAATAATAATAATAATAATAATAATTTATTTGCACAGACTGGAAGGGGCCCATGTGGTGATCTGCGGCCCGGGCTAGACAGATAGGTGAAAACCCTTACGCAGAGCCCCTGCCAGCCCGCCACTACATGTGAAAAAACAAAACCGATATATAAATGTACAGAATATACACACTACAGAAAGTGCGTAAAAAGGAAAGAAAAGAAGGGGGGAAACATGTATCACATTATGACGAGGGTGCCACCTGCATCCCATACATTCTGGCAAGCTCTCGTGACTCTGCCCCGTTTGACGACAATAGGCTGCGAACACTGAGCGTAATTGTCAGTTGTCAGTCAATGTTTCAACTACTTCATTGCATCAATGGAAAGGTCAAATGTAAATCACGTTATCCAGAATGCACCGCATCATTTGTCACTTGCGCAGTGGACTGCGTAAATTACTGGTCGATCTTCTGTTCTTGAGACAGAAAATATTGAAGAAAACCACACTCGCGAAAGTTCACAAACGCACAGTTACCGTGTCGCCTACTCCACACCTCGCCGTAACCGCTGACTGTACGATGGTAACCGCGCGACTGCGCGGCGTCCATTTGCGCTCATGGCCCCGTCGCGTTCGTGCGCGCGTGAAAACATTTGCCGAATTTTCGCCGAATTTTTGCCGAACTTTCCTTCTAAATTTCGGCATGTGCGGAACTTTGCCGAATCTGAAGTTTGGCAGATTCGGTCCATCACTAACTTTTACGGCGCAGGTGATAGACCCCCTACCAAAGACGTTCACGCCGGATTGGCTGCTCGGTAACGCGCGGGAACTTAAATTTCGGATTCGGACAGACCCGCCCCGCCCCCCCTCCCCCCGCCTGCGTTCACGCCGCTTCGCGGCGAGAGTGTGCGGCCGCTAATTTCAAAACTATTAACCCACTTAGTTCCCCCCCCCCCCCCTTCCCCCTTCTACCCCCGTACACGCCGCTTTGCAGCCGACAACCCCAGCCCCGCTGTCCCCCATGCACATCCGTAAATAGAGTCCCATACAATTTCGTTCAGCGATGTTTTGTCAACAACATTTTTTTTTTTTTTTTCCACGGGTAATCGTAAAAAAAAAAAAAAAATGTTGTAAATATTGCCAAATGCCTCGACAAAACAAAATGTTCGAGGAAAAAAAAAAAAAGAAGCCCACACCGTGGATAGAACCCGGGTCTGCTACGTATGAGGCAGACATCTTACAACTAAGTTACGCTACCGCTTCGGAAAATCGCATTGTAACCACTGCCTATGTTGACGGCGGCCGCGCCTATCTCCACGAACCAGTAAAATCCGGCGTGAGCGCCGTTGCTAGGGTTTGTATCGCCTGCGCGTTAAAAATATGCCCCCGAGGGTCGGGGTGCGGTTCCCTTGGTATCCCTTGGGCGCCGCCGGCCAGTGTTTGCCCTGCCCAGTGGCGGCTGTTTCATGGGGGGGGGGGGGGGGGGGGCAAAACACATGCCTTGCCCCTGCACCCTGAGAACTGGGGGGGGGGGGGGGCAAGTGCCCCCCTTGCCCCCCCGGTTGGTACGCCCTTGAGTTCTGCTAAACCCCGTGCATCGTATTGGCGCTCGTCGTGTTCTTTGTGCGTTTGCCAGCATCCACTAAGCCAAACAACGTTCTCTGCACAAAAAACAAACAATTTTTTTTTTATAATTTAGTTGAGGGCACGAGGCGTTCGATACAGGCAACCCAGGGCCGGCTTACTATACTTCGTCTCACCCTAGCATGGACTAACCGCGAAGGCTGTGCTAGCGCGAGCGGCCAGCCTTGACTGCCTTGAGTAGAGCACTTGCTGCACGAGCGCTCGTGCAGCCGCCGCGGCTTCATTCAAAGCGTCTAGCTCGCGCTTTTAGCACGCGCGCCTAATAATAGTCCATACTAAGGTGAGACGAAGTATAGAAACAGCGTCTCAGCTGAGACTGTGTGAAAGAAAGCAGACTGGGTGCCAAAGCCAGCGCACGAGCTGAGAGGGACTCAAACCGCGTCTCAAGACGCTCGCGCGCCCCGGTCTTTGCAGTGCTTTCTTTCGCCCACTCTCGGCTGAGACGCTCTTCTACATACAAGCCGGCCCGGAAGTTATTTGAGAAATGAACGTGTTTGTAAGCCACCAAAGTAAAAGGTTGAACAGGTGTATGAGCGAGAATAAGAGAGTAAAGGCTGGTTCACACATCTGCGTTCGTTGCGTTCGCATGCAACCGAAACGACCGTAACGACAAAGTCACCGGGACAAGCGTTCGCCGAACACAGCATGGCAAGTGATGCAAGGGGCAGCTTCGCGAAGCAATCCATGAGCCACGGTTTTTGCGGTGTTTTTGTCGTTACAGTCGTTTCGGTTGCATGCGAACGTAATCGTTGCAAGTGTGTGAACCAGCCTTAAACGTTTTATTGAATGACCAAGTGTGGTGCCCGTGGTATATCGCAACTTTCAGCGATGGTGGTACCGCGGTGTGAGCATCGCGCTCCCTAGCTCCTGGATGATCGGCTTCGCAATGAAGATGCTTGCCAACACCTTGCTGACGTGAAAAAATAAACTAGGGCTCTAATATTGCTCGTATATAGCAAAACTAGAATTACTCACGCCTTGCAGAGCCAGCCTCGTACTGCTGTTCTACGACGATCATCCAGTTGACAGCCATTTTGATAGGCACCAGTGCGCCCCCTATAGGTCGTGAAAGTTGCGAATACTCTGTTTCACACTTAGCGTACAACGCTGTCAAAGCTTCTGGCGCGAGCATGAGGCTTGATATCGTTCTTCATTTGCACGCCTGCTCGCGCGAACGAAACCATAGACAAAGCCACGCGCTCGCGCCAGCTATAGCTTTGACAGCGTTGCATATTAAGTATGAAACGGAGTATAGGAGCGGCCAAGATGTGGTTCGTTGCCAGGAGAGGGCGGGTGACCCATTCCTCCCAGCTCCTTGGTCTGAATGTTACTGGAAGGGTGTCGAGTGTGGTTTTGGTGATGGGAGCAACTTTTGGGCATTCCCACAGTTAATGTTTGAGCGACGGGCTTTTAAAGAGTGTGATATTGCCTCCAGTTCTTTTAGTATGCGTGTTCTGGATTTGTGTAGTGTCTTTCTGTAATCATACGGCCGGCGGGTCGTAGGTTGTCGGCCAGGGTGTTGAAGGGCACGGTGGGTCTCTTCCTCGGGCGAGCCCGTCGGCTCTAATGTTCCCTTTAACTCCTAGGTGCCCAGGGACCCATTCGATAGTGATTTTTGCGTAGGGGCGTTCTCCCGTGGTTTTTGACAATGCGGTCATGATGTACAGGGGTAGAGTAGTGTTTCTGGCGTCTGTGACGGCTCCTTTGCTCCCCGTTCGGATGGCGATGGGATCTTTTTCGGCGTGTGAGGTAATAGCTTCCGCTATCGCTTGGTTTTCCAGTGCGGTTGGGGAAGGGGCGTTAGTGTGGCTGTGGGTGCTTTCGATTCGGGTGCCTACTACCGCTGTGTTATTGCATCTCTTTGTGCCGTAGACGTAGCTTGCATCCGTGTAATAATTAGGGGTGTGCGAATATTAATATTTGCGAATACGAATCGAATACGAATAGTTAGCTTCGAATATCGAATCGAATATCGAATAGTGGAAGGCAGGTGCATTCATTCATTGCATTTTCATTTTCACATGTCAGAACAGCAGTTGATTTTTTTTTTAATTCTTTTAGAGTTGCAGAATTGCAGTTGATTTTTCTTTATGACAACATGTAATCTTCCCTACAACTAAAATTTTCGTTTTTGTGTTTCTATTCACGTTAACACCAGTGAGGCACTGGTGTTAACGAGAATAAAAACACAAAAACGAAATTTCTATTTGTAGGGAAGATCACAAGTTGTCATGCAGAAAAATCAACTGCTGCACATGGTCAGGAAGGAGGTGCTCTCTTCGAGCGGAAACTACACCTCTAGCCATAAAAAGATCTCTCTCACTCGGCACTGAAGTAGCAGGTATTGCCAGGTATTTGATGCAAAGCTTCGCCAGGCCACTACTAACACGGATCACTCTCTCTTTTTAGCACTGCCTCCTCCGCACACGCTACAACTTCCCATTCTGAAGCTGAAACATGGGGTTACACACAAATACAAGACACCACCGGCCGCAAAATTAATCACAATACACTCACAGCAGACAAAACACTCACACAGCGCTGCTTTGTCTGCTGTGAGTGTGTTACTAAGTGTGATTATTTTGTGGCCGGTGGTGTCTTGTATTTGTGTGTAACCCCATATTGGCGCTGTTATTTTGAGACATGGATAACCAACTCACTCAAGCCGCCGTGAAACCACTTTGCTTTCCATTGCACTTTTGGCTAAGTGGTCAAATGCTTGCAAAACTTTGCTGACGGCGTTGAGCCTTGCTCTTTGGACTGTGTTGCAGCTTCCGGCAGGTTTTTTTTAGTAGCATCGCATGAGGCTAGCTCTTGCAGCACCAGAGATTTTAGCCAGAATAATTTTAGGGGCGAAGCTCCTTAGGGGCTCGCCATGTCCGTAGGTGTCCGTAGCTCCGGCGTCCGGTGCTCGTGCTCCTGCTCGTGAGCTCACGTGCTCACGTGCTCGTGTAGAAAAAAAAAAAGACAAAAAAAGAAAAAAAAAAGATGAAAACAAAATCTGTTTGCGCAGTCGACAGGATTCGAACCTGTGCGGGGAGACGCCAATGGATTTCTAGTCCATCGCAACGAGTGCGGGACGAGTAGGGGGCTCTGAGATGTGGTAGTAACTCGAGCTGGGGATGTCATGGATGAAGCGTTGCATGTAGCCGCTCAACGTCTATACAGGAGAGGGCGCTGCGATCAAATGCGTATATAATCGCGTTAAACTTTGCATGCATTGGCTCAACGTTTATAGACAAGAGGGCGCTGCGGTCAAATGCTCAAATGCGTATATAACCACGTTCCATACCACACATTCTCTTTCTGACAAGGATGAAAACGAACGAAAGGCTCGGCATGCTGCGGCTCAGCGTCTACGCAGACAATCACCACCAGAGCTTCGCCCCAATCAACATCATTCACCACGTGGAGATGCGGTCAATTTTTTTCCTTTTCAGCTTTACAAATAGTGGGCTTGAAGCATGGGTTCAAGAACATAGCAAGGCATGCTTTCTTGTCCTCCTTCTACAGAGTGAACCTTGCCTTGATGGAGCTTATCAGTTCTGCGGGAAATTGTGATGCCCCAGCACAGTTACCTAGACAGTGGGGCATACCGAAAATCATAGGAGCTTGGGAGGACAATGACGGATACTTCTCAGCACTGGCTATAAGAGTGGCATCAAACAATGGCTTCAATGCTTGTACATACTCAGAAGGATCTTTCCACTCTGATGAACCAAGTCCGAGGTAGCAAGCTCCACAGGTACGACAACGCCCCTTGTGAACCATCTCAAAGTACATCCTGCGTTTTTGAAAGAGTATCGTGGGATGACTGTTGGTACGCCAGGAAAAGATCAACCGACGCTGACGGATTTCGTACACCGCACGGAGCCCCTGCAAGTAAAGAGAGTGCGAGCAGATGAAATATTTCCAAATAGCGCTCCTCTCTCTTCTTTTTGGTGCCGTTTCCCGTTCGTTTCTTCGCTTCGCAAGCGGTTCCCCGCAAACACCTCAATCCGCCATAACACGGGTGGGCGAACGCAAAAGTGAGCAGTTTAAAAAGTCAGGAGTCACAAAAGAACAGAAACTCGCAGATTGCCGCTACTGACACTAGTGATGGGACGAATCTTTATCCGAATCGAGATTCGGAGCCGAATCTGGAGATTCGGAAAGATTCGGAAGAGTAGCCGAATCTCAAGAGATCGAAAAAGTTCGGAAAGATTCGGAGCGTTGCCATGGTTGCCAGATCACGTTGATGAGTGTTTCAACTTTTCGTGACATTAAATTCACTAAATTCTACAAAGTGCACAAAATATTGTTGTAATATAATATCATAGTAATAAATAAAATGTTCCGCTCTGTTTATAATATTTCGGATGTTTGCCGAGAACGGTAACCAGACATCGCGGGAAAATTGGTTTCGGTTCCGGATTACGACCAAAATAGGCATGCTTGGTGCACGTGGAAATACAAGCGCATGTTTTCATCGCCCGGGCGGTTCGGCGACAGTCGGTTGTGGGGCAGGCGGGTTGAAGAGACTTTCCTGGGCACCAGGGACCTCCGGCGTTGTCGGCGGGGTCATGGCAGTGACCACCGCGGCTGCCCTTGCGGCGAAATGCAGGCGCGATAAGTTCCTCGTGGATCTCGTCAGGCTTGGCGTGGCCGCCCCAGCCCGGCGGGATTCGGCGGACGTGCAGCCGGTGCAGTGGCGGGTCGACGGAGCGAGGTGATGTTTAGGTGTTTACGCGAAGATCACGTTCTCGTACTTCGGGGTTCCCGGAGGCCGGAGACGTCGACCGTGCTCGTCCGTGGTTCGCAGCAGTCCCCCCCCCCCCCCCCCCCCCCCCCCCCGGCCCGCAAGAGATCGATGCCGTACGCGCTGTTCGGCAGAAACACATTTACGGTCATAGTAACACCAGTAGCACACCCCACTCAAGTGAGTATGTTCGATTCGATTATCTTCAACGTGTGTCCACTGCAGTATTGTCATCGGAACACGGGAAACAATCTAGAACTCCTTGCGCCGTACTATTAGTCTCCTGTGCTGCATTTGTACCTCTCTAGTTAATGACATCTGAATTAGTTAGTGTTTGTTTCTGAACAATAAAGTTGCGTTGGACACCCCTGTGTTGTTTCTTTTTCATCAAATAAAGTTCACATGTACAAAACTTGCTGCCGAGAACGGAGGAACGACAGTGCGACGTTTTTCTTCGCCGGTGCCGGTACGCGGTCGAAGTTTGGACGAGCAACACTTTTCATCGCTCTCGCGTCCTACGCAGCTCTAGAGAAGGAGACGAATCATTTCCTTGCCTGAATATATTTATTGCGCGTTGCGACACATTATGTATAATACACAGCAGTTCGCTACATTTTATTTTACCGATCACCGCGAAACCGCGCAGAAACCGAGACCGTGCATTGGTTAGGCCTACGCCAACCATACCGATCAGCTCAACTGCACCTGGGCGCGTGCCAGGGTTTAGAATGACAGTACCACGACCGGCTTTATAGGGTTGAAGTAAACAAGGCGATGTCTGGTTATATGCAGTAACAGTACCTAGAAAAAACACAACTGACCGCATTCGCGAGGTTTACGACAAGGTTCACGCTGCCGTCTGCAACCAGCGACGAACCTGACGAACCTCCGAATCTGCCGAATATTCGTCCCTGGAAGTTTGGAAATTTCCGAATCTGTCCGAATCCGAATCTCCGCTGATTCGTCCCATCACTAACTGACACCGACGCCACATGTCGCTGTCAATGGGCCTTACTTACCGAAACCGAAGCCGAAAGCAAAACTTGCGCTTGCGAATACGTTCTCGATATTCGAATAATTTCGAATATTCGTGTTACGACGAATATTCGAAAAATACCAAAGTCTTAGTTTACGAATCGAATACGAATATTAAATTCGATTAGTATTCGAAATTTCGAATATTCGCCCACCCCTAGTAATAATATGTGGTGGCAATGTCTGTGGGATCACTGTTCCGCTCAATACGTTTCTTGTGTTGGTCCCTTCTGCCCTGATAGGTTTTTTGGTTCATGCCAACGTTACTAAAACACTCAGTTGGGAAACTGCCATAGAGACTGCTCTGAAAAAGTGTCCCCGATTTGTCCTCGAGCACCGAGCTAACGACGAACACAACGCCACCATTTCTCCCGCAGCGGCCGTTCGAGGAACCGCACGTTACTTCTATTTTGGCTTTAATCGGCCATTTCGGCGCCGAAACAGATAACGTGGAAGAGGTTACAGGGGCGCCACCCCCATTTCCCCAGCGGACGCGCCGCGCCTTGCTACCGAAGTTAAAATGCACCTAGGTCGGGACGCGCTACCTGAAAGCACCGCTGAGTCATGGTTGTATAAAAACAATATTAATTGTGCCGGAAAACCTTGCAAACTAAAGATTTTAAAAACATCAGGCGCCCTTCATGTTGTACTAAACTCCAATAAGTTTCATACAAAAAGAGTCTTTTCCGTTTGTTTTTACGCAAAAACAGGCTTTCTAAAAGCTCAAGGTGACCACAGTACAGACAAATGATAAAGAGTGGCGCTGTTGTCGCATTTAGTTCGGTCTCGGTGGACGCCAGCGGCCCAGGTTTCAACGGCGAGTTTCCCAACTGAGTGTTTTAGTAACGTTGGTTCATGCTCTTCGGAATGGGTTTAATTTCGATTCCGGAAATCCCGTCCCACGGGGTGGTTGTTCTGGGATTGAAGGAAGTGCGGTGTTTTCGTATCCCATGCTTAAAGGCAGGCTCTGCCTCGTTGAGATGTCTCAAGTCGTTGTTGTTGAGCTGCTCTGTGCACAGCAACTCGTTCTTCGAAAGTGTTGAAAACTCGATTGTCTCAAAACTTTTTTTTTTTTTTTTAGGGGCGTGTTTTGGGGTACGCATAGCGCGAGTCGGGTCCCCTCTCGTAGTTGCGTCTCTAGCTTTTTACTCTGTTTTTGGCCGGACTTCTATGGTCTTACGTAGTTCACGCTCTTTGAGTCTGCTTCTTGCGAGTTATTCTTAGGTATATGAGGATGTACAAATAAAATCGGTTCGTGCTTTTTTATTTCTTCCGCCAGTTTTTGTTTGTACATCACACAAAAGACACAGTGCTCGCTGCAGACATGAGACAGAACTATCTGCGGACACGCCTTAATCATGTTTGCTTAATATATAGAGTGTCTGAAGGCTCGAACTAAAATAAACCATAAAAATCGACGCCTCCACGAAGCGATCTAAGCTTTTCGTCAAAGGTGTATTTCACAGGTCCGTTTTTTCTTGTAAAGTTACAAAGTAATTTTACAAGAAAAAAACCGACCTGTGAAATACACCTTTGACGAAAAGTTTAGATTGCTTCGTGCAGGCTTCGATTTTTACGGTCCATTTCAGATCGAGCCTTGTGACTTCAGACACCCTGTGTACGCTTCAAACATGTCTGCAGACGATTTTTGTACGACCAATGTGAAGAACCGTCGTACAGGGAAGAAGCACGCCTAAGACAGTGTAGTGTTAAAGCTAATGGCGAGGTTATCTACACCCGCCTTGAAGTGTATCTTATTGTGACCGGAGGTTTATTTTTCTTTCATTATGGAAAGGTGCATTGTCCGCGTATCGCAATGTGATGGAGGACTCGGCAGCGCGCGGAAGAGCACACCCTTATCTGAATGCTGCAACGTTCCCGACCTGCTTGTGACATGGGGCCGTAAGAGCTAAAGAAAGCGGAACCGCGTCTAGATTTTCAGAGTGTTTCCAACGGCTTGATTGGGGACGCGCGTGGTCTATGGGCTCCGTTTGCAACACGCGCTGCGAGGAGGCGACGAAAGCGCCGGTCGCCTGCAAGCGTCTCCGTCCAGGAGAAGCTTTACATGTCCTGCCGCCATGTTCTATACCAACTCCTCATTGGCGGAGTTGGTATAGAACATGGCGAACAGAAATTGAACTTTAGCGCTTGCGGGGAAGTGGCCTTGCGGAGCGCCGGGTTTGAGTCGGGACATATTTCTTTAGTAAGGTGGTCAGATGGGCGAGTTGGTACTCATTAAACGTGGTTAAAGTTGCGCAGAAAGAGACAGGGCAGAAACACGTAGACAACAGACAAGCACACTCTCACAACTCGCGCGTATTTTCTTCTTCCTTCCAATACATTTTTTTGTACGCAACTTCTAACATATTTCTTGTTCTGCGTCCGCGAAATGTAGACCTCACATTGACGTCTGACAAGCAGGAAGCTGCTTGAACCCTTAATTGGGCTTGTGTGTGCCACTTTAAAGGGGCACTGACACATCAAAATCATATTTTTTCATTGTTTGAAAGGATTGAAAACAATGCCTGGACATTAAGGCCCGTTCACACTCTTGCGACCGAGTACGACCGAGAGAGGCGAGATCTCTTAACTGCAAAGAAAAAAAAAGTTTTTTTTTTTTATCAGCCTAATTGGGACAAGCACGTCAAAAAACAATTTTTCCGCGAAAAAATAATTTGTCACAGATGTGAGGCATGGCAGGACTGAGGCTGGCGTAGAGGTAATAATTAGAGACTTTATTGAAGAGCTTAGGGGATTACATGTTAAGAGGGCTAGAGGCGAAGGCGGTCTGTCACACAAAGCGAAGTAAGCGGCGGGCCCGGCCCGAGAACACAGCGAGGAAGACGGGGGAGAGCTGTCTGGGAATGCGGAGGGGAGACACTTGAGATGGCGGTGGCGAGAGCGTACGGGCGAGAGGGAAAGGCTTGGGAAGCATAGTGAGCGCGGTGAGGCGGTGGGTTGGCGTTGCGGTCTTGCGGTGGGGAAACCGTGGGGCTCATCGAGGGGGGCTTGTGGTCGACTCTGACTATACGACGTGGGCTCGCTCACACAGCAAGATTTATTGCGTGAGACCGATTTTAGTTTGCGGCTATTTCGTCTGTTTCAAATCGCGCGCCACGAAGTTGGGATTTCGTGACGTCACAATCCCAAGAGTTTGATTGACAGCTTAGATTTTGGTTGTTAAACCTTTGTTATATGTTGCAATTTCCTTTTGAGCGGCATATATTTACGTATAAAGAAGAACCCATGTGAGGAAAGTTACTATTCTTTACAAAAGGTTTACAAAACGGGCACTTCCGTTTGGATTCATACCATAACAAACAAAAGCTTCGCCATTCTTTCATGGCCGCCGAAGTGTCTGCTCCCACCTAGAGCACTATATAGCTCCTACGGAGCAGAGTAGCGCAATCCTTTGATCCGCGTGTTTCGCCGACAACATGGCCGACAGAGCAGCGCGGCGCGAGTCACGTGGTACTCAGGGTTCCAGGAAGCGGCCCGCCCTATGGGATAATACATGGAGATCGACTCAACACGGCTGATTAAAAAATAAACGCCAAGTTCAGACTTTTTGAAACTAGTCTGTCGTGAAGTTGGTAAGGCACTAAACACTTTATCAAAGTTTTCATAATATCGGATGCGTGTGAAAATTTTGAGAAGGCAATTTCCAAGGCAATGGCGTTTGAAGCAGACGATTTTTGTACGCCGCGGAGAGGGACTTCCTGGGTTGGCCGGAGCGGGTCACGTGGACAGTGCGACGTCTCCGTGACGTCGCCGCGTCGTCTGCTGCGTGGTGCCGCTCAGGCAATTTTTTAAAAACAATTACGTCCTTACATGGCACGCAACTTAGCGTGCCATGTAAGGTGCCTATCGCTTCGAGCAGACGACGGTGCCCCGGCGGTGTCACAACCGAAACTACGATACACAAACACCAAACCCAGTTGTTTTGACGTTTGACGATTTCCTTTTCGAAGTCTGAGAGGTCGTCGGGCACCTAAAAAATACCACTTTG
>JABSTQ010005007.1:0-31092 GCA_013358835.2 Ixodes persulcatus
CAAAGGGCCGGAGTAAAAAAACGATTAGGGCCTAACACCTCCCGAAGTAGGAAGATATCATCTTCCGCTGAAACCCGCTTGCGAGGACGAGGCGGAGGGACGGAGGTAGATACGGCGCTCATGTTGCTCTCTTACGGTAAAGATAGCAGACGATCACGGTCGGACGCCCGCGAACCGATCGTTGTGCCGTGTACGGTACTACCACGGAAAAAAAAAATAATTACTAAAGGAAAACCTGTAACTTTACTGCTGTGCATTTATTAAAACTATCACCCAATATTTAAAGGGCTCGTTTTATAGAATATATGTGATTAGCATTAGAACACAAATTTTTAATTCATGCAAAGTTTTTAAACTAAAAAGTATCCAGATCCTTGATCCAGAAGGCTGTTGCTCACTCTGTTGACACTACAGATAACCCTCAGTCATAAAGCAGCTGTAAAAACGGGTGATAAGAGCTCGAAATGCACATCCCAACGTTTGTATGAAAAAAAAAACAAAAAACTTACAATATGAAAAAAACTTAAATATAAAGAACTTAAAATATAAAAAACTTAAATATAAAAAACTTAAAATATAAAAATCTTAAAATATAAAAAAATTCAAATATAAGAAAAACTTAAAAATAAAAACAAATTAAAATATGAAAAAAAAAAAAAACGTGGATGGGCCAGCCGGATTCGAACTCGACACTACCGCACCCCTACGAGCTCACGAAATGGACGCTCTAATCCACTGCGCCACTGAGCTTTTTTTTTTTTTTTTATTTCCGGTTAAGACAAAATGAAAAAGCACACAGTCATTTACACACGTACAATTTGTTTAAGAGGGAATCAGCCACTTAGCGGCGGTTGTCAGCGCATCAAAATCTTTTTAAACATATCAACTCATCTAGTATTGGCAACCAATCAGGGGGTTCAGGGAGTGCACGGTATACCACGCGAATATATGCCACACTTTCAATGAAAATTTCTCGTACTGTTTTGGCATTCACATCAGCATTATTAACACTCATTCTTGTTCTCCAAAGACTGTGGAGGCCGAGGAGCATGAACATATCGTAGGGCACTCCCCCCTCGTTTTCCAGTGGCAAAAAGTGGATGCCGTGCGCAGTTAAAGGTAGATCCTTCTTCAGCGTGCGCTGAAGAATGTCCCAATGAAACACGGCGTCCCAACACTCAATAAATGCGTGTTCTATCGTCTCGGGTTTCTTGCAGAGGATACAATTCACTGACCACGGTACAAATATAGCTTTCTGTTCTAGCCACGTTTTTACAGGGAGTACGCCGCAATGCAATTTAAAGAAAAAAGATTTCACCGAAGATTTGATTGGCATTTTCTTCACCCTTTTAAGCACATCTAGCCCTGGACGTTCACAGTATAATGACCTATAGAGAGGTATCGGCAACAGTACATCTATTAAATCTTTATACAATCGTTTTCGGGTAACTGAACTAAGATACTCTAAGGAAAAGCGCACCTTGAGTATTCTGAAAGAATTCACAACTTCACGCAAATAACCTTGTACACTAGAGCGTATTTGATTACTAGACGACACCACAAACTCAGGAAGTGCATACTGCAGTCGCACTTGCATAACAGTACGCAAAAATAAATCTTTCTGATCGCGTAAAAACATGAACCTAGACACAATTTGTCGTAGAAACAAATGGGACAATCCTAGACCACCATTACCAACAGATCGGAACAAATTGGTACGAGCAGAACGCTCCCAGCGAAAAATTCCAGATAAAAACAGCGAAAACTCTGTGGAGTCTCTGCACGTTCAGGCGCGGCATACTCAGCACTTGCAAAATGTACCAAATTTTTGCAGTTAAAAATAAATTACAAACGGTTGCGCCTGCAAACATGGAGAAGTCTCTACCCCTCCAGCTCTCCGCTTTGGCCTTAACCCTCTCCGTCTCTTCACTCCATAGTTGCTTACTGTCCCGATAGTGCTGGAGTGGCACCCCAAGGTACTTCTCGGGTACATTTGTCCACTGTACATTCACAAAATTGTCGGGTGCGGTGCCCCAATTACCGTGCCAGAGACCTACGCTTTTGCCCCAGTTGATAGCACTACCCGTTTTCTTACAGAAGGAGGAAGCAGTGCTGATTACCTCACGAACGCTGTCTTGGTCGACACAAAAAACAGCAACGTCGTCTGCATAAGAGAGCACTTTTACTTCGCAAGAGTGTAACCTAAAACCATGTATACTATCATTGTTAATCAGTTTTAAACAAAATGGTTCCAAGTAAATTGCAAACAGCAAGGGAGACAGTGGACATCCTTGCCTTACAGAAGATCGGACCTGCACACTTTCACTGACGTTCTTATTTACAATGATGGACATTGAACAGCTTGCGTACACCATTTCACTGCGCCACTGAGCAGACGATTTTTTCTGCTGCTAAAGATTAATTTATTTCTATCAAAGATATCTTATTGCGTTTTGATCTGTATTCTCTTTTTTATTTGCTGATTCCAACTTTATGCACTTGCTGTCACATATGGCGCTCCTGCTAGGTACTACCGCGAGTTATTTTATTCATGTTTGAAGCCACGGCACGCTCCCTCCGCCAGCGAAATAGCCGTTTTGCTAACCAAGCGAGACCGTCCATGTCGGCCATTGGTCGTGCCGGTCGGGCCTTACGGTTCGAGCAGCGCATTACGGTAAGATCGCGGAAGACAAGCGCATGCGCACTTCGTACCGGAGGGCCCATCGTACCGTATCGGATGTGCAAAAACGGTTCCCTAAAACTCTCTATTACTTTTTGCGATTACCGTTTGTCTTATTACGCCTGAGTACGCGAGGTAAAACTCGGAGGCGCCATTGAAAAGCTCAATTTTAACACACTTCTTATCTCTTATCTGTACAGACCCGCAGCACTGCACGAATTAAGTGAAGTCCCCACCCGATTGCATTCCACTAATATTCAACATCGCGTATGCGCATGAAGTTATCCTGCAATCAAATAAGCACATTCGCACATACAAACCGTTTTAAGAAAGCAAAAGTCGAGCACTTGTGTGAAGAATGTCACACCGTTCGCCGGAAGTGCGCCCGGACGGGCATGATCCCCTATGCGGTGCCCCAAACGAACGAAATTATTCAAAGCGCGTTTGACGCTTGCTAATGGCCATAATATTTGTTTTGTGTTTGCTTTCTTCCTGCCTGAGTATGCCGAGACAATTTCAAACACACCGGTCAGGCACAAATCTTGGGCGTCAGTAAAAGCTCGTCCAAAAAGGCTCAGCGAGGAGTTGGGGACGCTTGTTAGGGCCTCCGTCGTAGCTAGCCGATCTCAGCGTTTGCGAAAACTTAAATCTTCTATCAGCATAAAATTTGAGTGGGAGATACAGTAACTTTTGTGCAGTAGTGAGGTCGAATTTATTGCGTTTCCTTAAAAGATCATGCGTCAACGCTGGGCTCAACTTTAACACTCCTGTGAGGATGCGGCTTGCTTTTCGCAAAATGAAGTAACACGAAGCGGACGTTTGGCAAACAAAATACGTGTAAGGCTCCAGGTGACCAAATTTCAGTTGTAGTTCACTGGTACTAGACGGGATTATCGAAATTTAACTCAAAGATGCACTCGTGGGGTGAGGTGACTAAGCCACGTCTTACTACGTTTGCATCAACGAGCTTGAGCGCGTTGGTTTGCATACGCCCTCATAATATCCGGTGTTTCGGGAACCAGGGAAAGTGCCCCGGTCTTCGTTTTGTATCGCTCGAGAATGAGTGTATTGTACGTTCGTGAAAAGTCAGATAATCGAAAACGCAAGCAGCGCGTTCGGTCGCGGCGTGATAGTATGAGATGAAGCTGCTCAGTCGAAACCGAAACTGAGTGGCCAACTAGTTCCCAGAGTGCACTGCGTGGTATTTCGCCGCGATGGGGCGCGTCGGTTTTAGAAGAAGTCCGTTCGTTTGAAGAAGTTTAAAGAGGCGATGCAACGATTTTTGTATTTTGCGCAAATACCGCTTAGAACGGATCCCTGACGTTAATGACCTGTGAAATACCCGTTCGTGTTTCACCATATCGAAGTTGCAGAAAAAAATAAAGAAAAACGAGCACAGTTCACCCCCTCAACTTGCAGCCAGAACAAGCGGCCACGTGATCTGGAGCGATTATATGCCGCCAATGTTGATCATAGCCATGCGCTGGGGTTGGCAAAGCACAGGACACGCGCTGAGTTCCAGACATTGTTATGGCTCGGCTATTGTCGTCATTGCAGCGATTGGACACGGGCCACTACCCGAATGCTTCTCGATCTATCAATTATTACGAGCCCAAATCGAGTGTGCACGCTATGCTCGGGTCCAATCTATGAGCCTCATTCAAATATCGTCACTGGGTGGTACTGCTACCGACCAGCTACATCATCAGGTTTTGCGAAGGAGAGATTGAATGAAAACACTCGGTTTTATCCTCGAAATTACAGCGCAACAAAGGAGTTTCGTGGTCAGTGGCGTTGCGTGCAAGTAACCTTGAGTCCCACTAGTGCCAGTAAGCTCGTGTAAAGTGAAAAACATTCCAATTGAATATCGTTGCACCGCCCCTTTAAGGATTTGGGCGTTCGCCAGTGTGTGTGTGTGTGGGGAGGGGGGGGGGAAGCAGAGGGGGTTCTAGATCTTAAGCTTGAGCAAGGGTTGTCGCTCAAAGTTTACGTCGCTCATTTTATTATTCACATGTGGATGAGCTCGCATGTTATACAAAAGAGCAGCAGCTCCAGGATTTGAAACGGATTATGCGTAGTATCCATTAGCGGAAGAGATCGTCCCGACCACTTCTCAACTCGAAACAGTGCTTGTCACAAAGACCACGTAGGGGAAATGAGGAAATATTTCAACTGGCTTCTTTATATTGTGCATCCGCTTTAGGCATTCTTCGGTTCTGGTTCTCCTACGGGCTGCGACCCTAAGCAGGATTTTTTATTTTTTTTTTATTTCTTTGTGTGTTTGCATGAGGGGGCTAGTTTGATGGAAGGACTTACAAAGCTACATTCTGCTCCCTCAAACCTCGCCCTGAATGGCCTTTGTCCCGCACTGTGGCTTCCCTGCAGCTTCCCACTCGCAGTCCCAGCTCGAAAAAAACAAAAACAAAAAAAGGACATTCCACAGAAACTGTACATAGAAAGGGATTGACCTCGTTCCCTACAGCTCCGCAAAAAATCTTTCTTTTTGCCGTTCGAAAAAAAAAGCAATTTTATTTTGGTCATTCCAGAAAAAAAGGCGTATGCCGGGGGGGGGGGGGGGGGGGGGGTCTTGTGAAAAAATAGTAACGGTTACAAGTAATTTTATTACTTCAAAAAGTAATCAGATTACTCTTGTGATTACTGCCTAATAAAAGTAATACTGATTACAAAATTACTCCAAAAAGTAATCGATTACAAGTAATTTGAATACTTGTAATGCGTACGGTACAAGTCTGCGTTGAAGTATCCCTTTAAGCCTTTTGTCCCCGCTGCTCTCGTGCGTGGTACTTTTGAAATTTGTTTCCTTCCCGTCGTTTATCTGCCGTCACCGCAGTCTCGGGTAGTTTTTTTGTGCTCGCTTGATACTACGGCATTTACGTGGATTCGTAGAACAAGTCCTGCAACGGTTTGAGTGACATATGTAACAACTAGCCAACGATGACTCTGGTCGATTATCGAAAGACCTCTCTCTCGACAGGGATACTTCTTGAAGTTCGTGTTCAAATGTTTTTGTCACGGATATTGTGGGACGTATGGATACGATCGACAGGTGAGAAACAACTTATTTACGAGCTTTCTTGGCATGTAGGACGCGAGCAAAGTGCTGCAATTGTTTTTTTTAATCTTGTGATAGGATGGAATTTAGTTCTTTGTCGTTATCCGTGTACAGTTGCGTCGACATCTCTAAATATGTGTGGTCTAGTTTTCACTGGAAGCTGACAACAACTTTGTGTGATTATTGAAAGTGCGTTGTTTGTGGTTGTGTGTTTATTTATACTAATTTTATTTTATTGCCTTTACCGCGTTTATACTAGAATCTTAACTGTATTAAAGGGACCATGAAGGCAATTTCGAAGTTTTATTCGACGATTGAAATGGATGTCAGGCACGTCTCAGATACTGTTGACCAAGTTCTAGCCCGAACAGAAGTTTGGGTGCCGCACCAATCGAGCAAACAGGCGCGGTAATAATAGCGCCGGGAACGATGCCTGAGACCCCACCGAGGAGGCGGCAGAAAGGTGAACTAAAGTGCGCCGTTGAAGCGTGACGACAACGGGCTCCTCGTCTGGCGATTGGTTCAAACGATAGACGCGCTCTTGGTTTCGATTTCGGTGGTGAGATGTGATGAAAAAAGTTCATTTGAACGTTGGATAATCTTTTAAAGTTGTAGTTGGGAATTAATAGGTTTCATACCGTGTATAAAAGCATAATCTGAAGCGATCCCTCCGTTTGTCACTGGTTGAACGCATCCCGCACTGCTACCTCGGGCGCGTAACAAGCATCGAGCAACCGTGGAAAAAAAAGAAAAAGGTACGAGCGCTGGGGGCGGCGGACTTTTGGTTCTAGGTTCGTGCGTCGTCTCGTGTTCGCTTTGCGAACTGGTGTCTCACCAATCATGCCGCGTTTATGTGCAGTAGTAGGTTGCGCGAAAGGTCGGCTAAAGACGTGTGGTCGATTGGGCGACGTTAGTTTGCATAAACTGCCGACCGATGCAGCAATGCGCAGCATTTGGTTGCGCGCCGTCGTCTTGCGTAGAGCTGTGGACAGCGGTGTCATGATTTGTTTGTTGCATTTCCGACCAGAAGACCTTGAGCAGATCCTTCACGTCAGCTGGAGTCGCTCTGAGGCGGCGACCGAGGAGCTGGTGGTAGGTCTATGGCGCCTTCGTAAAGCGCCAATCCAGAGTTCTGCGTCCTTACCACCATCTCCCGTTCAGTCGGCGTGAGGTCGCTGAACGGGAGCTCAAACTCGTTTGCGAGCGCGGCGTTGCCGCCCATTTCTTCCAGGTTTTCTTCACAGACCGCCGTGCACTATAGCGAACCACGGGAACCACACTGAGTGTGCACTAAATTCTACCTATGCCGACAGTGCTCCTTGACGTCACTTCTCTTTCCAGAGGCGAAAAAGGGAAGAAATCTGAATGTTTGTTTCGGTTTCGCAGATTTATTTGCAGGTACAGAAATAAGAGTACAAAGTTCTAGAAAAAATTGTGTGGCATGCCAGGACCCCAATGCTTCCGAAAACACCTTCTTTTAAAAAAAAAACTTAAGTTGCCTTCATGGTCCCTTTAAGTTAATAGTATTATTGTATACAAAATAAGGTATATTTTGTTCTAAGGCAGCTCGAGCCCAAATGGAGAAGTAAATGATATCTGTTTTCACCTCAAGAAAAAAGTACGTTTTGCGCATTGTTCCTACGCGGCGCGAAATAGTTCTTGCGAGATTCGATTGTCGGAGGAAAAGGCGATGGTTTTGGCGTTTGGAATGTGTACGTCTTGATAAGATAACATATATCTAATCTAAAATTTACCTACATATGTCTTCATTATCCAGATAAATGGGAAAATTAATAATGTTCCGCGAGGAGCCGGACTCGTTTTACTTCGATTCTTGAGAGTAAGTTTAGCACCCCTGCCACACAAAAAAGTTGATATATTTTCATTCAATGATATGAGGTTCGATCAGCTCGTGGTCTTGAGTGATTATATGAGCGTCGCAAGCTGATTTGTCGACCTCATAATGTCATTCGATCGAAATTACATTAATTTTGCCATGTGGCCGGCGTATAATGCAAAAATTCAGTGACTGCACGTGACAACATCGCCTACATGATTGTGACACTTGTCTTGCCGTGTCCGCGTTGATTACGTCTACCTGATTTTTAACTGTGATCTGTTTTGCTGTGTCCAATCACTGCGTGTCTCGCCATTTTGTAGAAATATCTCTGTATAAAATGTGCATTCCTGCAGCAATAATTGCGTGACTCAATGTTTTGGACTTCAAACACTAACATTTTTTTTTCTATAGGCGTCTTATACCCAATTCACACGTCAGCGCAAGGGTACCTTTAGCTGAAGGTACCTGTTGTAAACGGCGTTCTTGATCACACGATAAATAAATGGAGCACTTTAAGTTGATTTCGATTGCATTCGAACTTAACCGCGAGAGGAGCACGTGATAAACAATTATTGCTCGAAATCGGTTTGACGCGCAGTTTTTTTTTTTTTTTTATTATCGTGTGTGAAATATCACATTTAAAACCTAAAGCTTATTTCTGTCCGCTTTTGCGGCACTTTATTTTTTTTTTCTCTAAGTCTAAGGACGCACCTATACCCGTTTTCACCTCAAGAAAAAAGCAAGTTTTGCGCATTGTTCATGCGCGGAGCGAAGTAGTTCTTACGAGATTGGGTTATCGAAGGAAAAAGCGATGCTTTTGGCGTTTGGAACTTGTATGTCTTGATAAGACTGTATATATCTAATCTACAATTTACCTACCTATATCTTAATTCTCTACATAAAGGGGGAAATCAGTAATGCTCCGCGAGAAGCCGGATTTTTTTTACTATGGTTCTTGAGGTGAAAACGGGTATAAATGAGTCTTGCTTTAAAACGTCCGACCCGTCTGGCCACACTGGCCCTAAATCATGTGCGTTTAAGAGTTTCCATTGTGAGGTGGGTGACTTTTTTATGTTTAGCAGCTCCATTTTTCAGCAAAGTTCTCACTGAAGTAGCTAAATACTGCGCGGCAGAAACGAACCACGAGGGAGTTTCACGGTTACGCCTGTCACGCGATCGAAAGGGATGGACGACGACGAAGATAAAGGGTCCTGGGCGGGAGAGTCGGGCGACTCGTCTACAACCTCGAAAAAGAGCTGTCAAAGGTCCATCGCTTTCGGGTTCGTATCAGACATTGTTTTCCACGTTCCGCCGCTGCTACCTGCTAGCTAGAGTATCCGTTCCTCCATAATGTATTATTCCATCACGTTTGTGTTGACAATCATCTCATAATGTGGTACTTATATATATTCAATTTGTTATAATGCATTAAACATTATATATATTTATATATCTGTGATATTTATTTTGAGTTCGTGGGTCCGAGGCTACTCCCTGTAGCTGTAAAGGGAGATTGGCGGGCTCCGTTTAACACAGGAGCTTCCTTAGCGAAAGGGACCTTTATGCGCCGTGTGATCACGATCTCCAGCTCCCTTTACGACAGGTACCTGTGCCAAAGGTACCTTTACGCTGCCGTGTGATTTTGGTATTATACGCATACCTCGTGCCATTTCGTACCGATTATTTAGTGGTGCAATGTTTTGCCCGTGTAATCAAATGTTTCCTAGACTCGTTGCTATGCGCAGCCTTTATTTTAGCTAATAAGACACGCGTATGTGACTAAAAGCGCGTTACGACGGTCTATCTACGCGCGTTGCCTTCGCTTGGACTAGCGCCTCCGATGGCCGAATTCCTTTGCGACGTCGCGAGAAGAGCGCTACAGCCTTATTTCTAGGAGGTGTTGCACCGACTCGGGCAAAACGTCCATGGGACCTGGCCTTGGCGCCGCTTGTCACCCTTCTCCGTCACGTCTCGGGGGCCGTCACACAGCTTGGAACGTACGAGCTTCGAGCTTCAGCAGGATTAGCAGCACGCAAAGCAAAAAAAAAAAAAAAAAATTTCACGTATTTTGCGGATGATGCGGTAGTTGAAAGTTCACGCACTGGTTGTCGGCAAAAGTCATGTTGTAGATTACGTTACCTCGAGCGAAACCGAGAAGCTACCAGCCCGAGCATGGAAACCAGAAACGGTGTCAGCACTGTACGAGCCCGCGTGCAAGTCATGGGCACACAGAGCTTGTCATGACTCATGAAACGCTTTTCCAACGTTTTCCTGTTTAGCTTTCCTCCTCAACTTACAAATCGCGCATTCTACCAAACAGTTCAAGAAGACGGGAAGGGGGGAGTCCCCTCTTGCTCGGAATCTCGTTTGTGTACCAGGACACAGCCATACTCCCCCTAGGAGATTAGCCCGTCGCTCAAAATTCAGAAAAAAGTCGCTTTCCGCACCCCGTTCACCCCGAAGGTGACAGTGCTGTGAAGCTACGTGCTCGTCGGGCCAGCCACACTTTTGCCACGTGATCACGCTCTCTCGCGCATACCCACGCGCAGACAGACAATGAGGTCAGGTGATGAAAGGGAGGCGACTGATTGGTCCGGCAAGCGCGTAGCATCCACCACAATGTCAGCTTAGGGGTGAAGGGAATGACTGAGATCCGGTGTCGTGTGACGTGCGTTTGGGCCCGGCGACGCGCTGGGGGGTCCGCGGATGTATCACAGTAAAAAGGCAGAGAGCTTACGAAGGGAAGGAGGTACGAGATAGTCCGCTGTGTTTTCGAATTCTCGTACCGAAAGTCAGGCTCTTGACTTTCTACCTTGTTTCTTTTGGCCCACTGAACGATGTGCTCTTAGTAAAATCCCAATAGAAATTGATTTATTCCAGCCCCAAATTCGTTTCATGGGCCCCTTCTCGCACCTAAAGTGTAACGAAGTATAAGAACAATGATAAGATACGATAGTATTCTAGTTTTACTTCAGGGTGAAATATAGGAAGCTACTCGAGCCAAGAGCAAAGTTTGTACATGAAAAAAAAAAAAAAAAAGTCTAGAGAGAGTGCAGTTTAGACTCAGAAATTACCTTTTAACGTCGAGAAAATCATGATCGGTTACAATACTTTTCGTATACGGTATCTTGTAGAGTCTCGGGCCAGATGACTCAATGAAAACGACCAAACACCAAATATTTGTGGAAAATGGTTACGCATACCTGAAACAGCAATGCAGGTGTCACATGGCCTCTGAAGTCCGATTGTAGGAGTGCATTGTGAACGTCCCTCAGCTTGCGATCGCCGTTCGCCATGATCACTTTCTTCTTCGGTTCCTGGATCTCGAGGGACTCGACTCTCAATGTTAGCTTCAAGCTCTTGAAGAAATCGCGAAGACGACGCGGATGAAAAAGAAAGAATACGAGAATCAGCATCAGCTTGCGACGAGCAACTGCGGATGGCACCGGCCAAACTACGGCCAGCTTGCACGAAAAACACTTTTCTCAGACACCATAATCGTCTTCCACACGGCGACAAGGGGACTGGTGGAAACAAACTGATCACCAAAACGAGGTCAGCTATTCATGCGGGAGGAGCTCACTTGGAAAAAAAAGGTGTGTAAGGGTAAGAAGGAAGGGGGAGGGGGGACGCTTCTTTTAGTTCCGCTTTTGCAGAAGAGGGAAGCTCGACGAAGTCTTCGCTTTTGTTATCTCGAGGCGCGCGCAAACAATGTAAAAAAGAAAAATGAAACAAGAAAATTGCCCTCGTCTACTTGCTTTCGGGATCCGGACATTTCGGTGTAGGACGTTTCAGTGCAGGGGGTTTCGGTGCGGCCTTTTTGGTGCACGGACTTTTCGCTGCACGGGCATTTCGGTGTACGGGCCTTACGATGCACGGACTTTTCGGCATTTCGGTGTAAATATGTGCCTTGAATTATTTTTTGGATTACAATTGAATTTTATATCTAAAATTGTATTTTACTTCTTTTTTTGAGCAGCTTGCAACCTCTTTAATGAGAGCAACTCTTAATTTTAAAACAATGTTATCGGACCACTGCTTTTTTTTTATTCTGGTTGTGGCGAGAGAACTATAAAAACTACAAAGTAGCATCGAAACGTATTTTCTTTTTCTTTTTTATTATCATTATAAGTGCGACCCTGAAACCATGGCTGAGTTGAGAACAAGGCAATGATCAAGCTTTTACGATGAAAAAGTTGAGTTACTCGCCAAACATTTGGTGCCAGTAGTTCGACGAAACGGTATTGGAAATATGGTTCTCTAGAGTTAATTGTTTAAAACGCAACACCAGCCGAACTCATACAAACTCCTGTCACAATACAAACCATATGTAAAACTAATGTTGCATGTCCTCGTGGGGGACCCGGTCAACTCGCCGAGAGATTCGCCGTCAGTGTGTAGAAATCGGTATTTTTCTAAGTTGCAAGCTTCAAAAGACAACTGCTATTGGAACTCAACAAAATGTAAATAACCAGACAACAACCTAAAAAAATCAATAAACGGTGAACCTCTCATTCGTTTATGTGTATTTCTGCCACCCAAGTTTAGGATAAAAGTAACATTGAAATTATTCGATTACTTCGGAATAATTTTCTGTCTCTTTTGTGAGGTCACTCTTAGCAGTCCACAAGACTTTGGAGAAAAAAAAATTATATTGTATTTTGATTGTGTATGCACCAAAATGTCCGTGCACCCAAATGTCCGTGCAACGAAAAGTCCGTACAACGAAATGTCCGTGCACCAAAAAGTCCATGCACCGAAAAGTCCGCACCGAAACTTCTTACACCGAAACGCCCTACACCGAAAAGTCCTAGAGCCCTTGCTTTTAGTTATATTTGGCCCTAATATCAGGACGTTCAATTTCGTTCTGCTAGCTCCCGTTTTGGGTTGCCTCTGCCAATCGAGGAAGGCACCTAATAAAACTCCCTAATGATAGAACAGCACAACCACACACGCAAGCACATTTATATATTTAACGTTTGATAGATTCTTAAAACAGTCGGTAGTGTAGCGTGCGAAAACGCAGCGCTCGGACGGCGGAGTTGGTAATAACGTAATCTCGCAAGGGTAGGCCGGCGGCGCTGCCGATTTTAGCCGTCCCTGTCTTGCCTCATGTGGCCACGGTGGCGCTGGTGATGAACCGACGGTGGCGCTCTCTGAAACTCTGTCTTTTGAACAGGGGGGTAAAGGTGGGTGAGGAGGAGTGGGAAATCCCGTGCGCCGACATCCTGAGTCCCGAGTGAAAGATCGCGAAAGAGAGCGACAAACCACGAGAGAAAGAAACCAATGTGTCCAGCTGAAGGACGACAGTCGCAATGGTACTCGCGATTACTGAAAACTTTCAGATATATAAACAGTGATAATTTAACGTTGTAAACCAAATTCTGAGCAATTCTAACGCTTATAAAAAGCAGTATACTCATTACGCTGCATTAACTTCCCTTCTGTCGAAATCTCAGAAATCTGGTGTTTGCTCGGTTTCGTATTCCTGGGGCGCGCCCACTGGCGCCCCACCCGCGAGGACGGTTATCTGGTTTAGTTTAGCGTTGACGCGAGACCTTACATCTGCGCGCTATGCAAAAAGAAAGCTTCGAAAGGAACGCAAATATCTTTCCACCGGTAAGTTCGCGGATTGTTGAAGTTCATGAAACTGCTCTGATGATATAATTATATTTGTGAAATCGAAGGCAGTTGGTAACAATGTGTGGGACCCCGAGGGTCTGCCTGTATGCTCCGCCGCTTGCGGCAGCCAGAATGCATGGGAAAATGGCGGACCTTTTCCTCTATAGTTAGTAAAATATCTCTATGCTTTTGAAGGCTTTGCTGAAGGATTTCTATCCTTATTTGGAACTCACGCAGTAAGATGCGCCCGCGGAAGTGCGGCAAAGCTTACAGGCTTTGCAAGTGAACTCAAGAGCGTACCTTGCGCGTGAGAACGTCAAAACAATATCTCGAAGCAGAGTAAAGATGAAAAGGGGCCTCGCTTGTATTAAGAAAAATAAAAAACGCGCTATTTTTTTTTTTTATTTTACCTGAGGGAATACAAATGAGTGTATTTGGAGGGTGGTTATATACACGAGGTGAGCAAATAGCAGACGTCGTATGTGCACAGTCTCAGGTAGTATTCGACGTTCATAAAATGTGTAGAAAGTACACCAAGCTGCTGGTTTGGCAAAACGATCGGTAATGCTTAAAATTACCGAAAAGCCCTGGTTTTGCACGCGTTGTGGTGTCTTTTATTTGCCTAATTCGAGTAATGCCGAGTCTGCAAATGCACTTCGTTCAATATACTTAAAGGTTTTAGCAGAGCATACGCTATGGATTGCGAGCATTGCGGACGCGTGCCGAATTCATGCTCAAAGCGACGGCTGTGGAATTAGGGAAAGGACTCGTTGTTTTTTAGTATACCAGAACATGGTTTATTTCTAGTGAAAGCTGATTTAAGTAAAGCGAGCGAAGGCACGTCCGCCTTCGACCGTCGTTCGAACAAGAAGGGAGAAGTCGCCCGCACCAAGCGTCGGTCCAAGAGGGGGCTCGTCGTTTATAAATTATAACCCCATGGTGGAGCGCGCTCTCCCTGAGGCTCCCCGTCCCTTTCCGCGGCTTCCTGGAAAGGGGCTGGTGCTTCGGTTTCGGCTCGCCTTCGAAGTTGTTTTCCCCTCCCTCCTCCCGGCTCGGGCATCTCCAAGTGCTCTTCTTTTTATTTTACAACAACGACACGAGCATGCCTTCTCTCAGCCCTTGCTGCAATAAACGGGTAAACAAACTACATTTTTGCGGTGCATGCTGATGTCCAAAAATATTCAAGACCACATTGGCCTTTTTTTTTTTTAATCGTCTGCGTTTAGCGAAGTTACAGAAAGCTTGTCATCACACCCGAGCGATTCCAACCCTGCTCGCGTTATTATATTAGCCCATGGAGGCGTCTTACTGTGCTTTATAACTCCAATTAAGGTGCACAAACGCAAGTTTCTTCACGTTAATGAAGAACAATAATGTCTTCATCTATGTAGCCTCCGCTGTTTAACGGAAATATATTTTGTTGTTGTTGTAGTATTGTAAAGTGCAGGAGAAGAGCTGGAAATCACTCGTGCAGATTTCACGAGCAGAGTGCTCGCGAAAAAATTGTTATTGTTTGAGCAATCTTCTTTCTTTTTGCCCAGAAATTAATTCGTGACTGGAGCGATCTCCGATAATTTGCGTCACCATTGATACCTGTATACTGCCATATTGGGGTGATATTTGCGTGCTGTATTTTTGATGCGTTGTGTGTCCTTTTATTATTAGGGTATTTTTTTTTTGTTGCAATTTGACATCTGAGGTTTTTTATGCAGTCGGACGTGTGTTTCTCAGTCTATGACAATCTGGTAGTTTTTGTACGAAATTAACTCCTTCAATAATTTCCTCTGCACGGTGTAGGCATTTTATACATAAATAGAACAAATAAATATGCGCGGGAACGGTGCGTAAATAACGGACAGAATAATTTTCGTTTAGTCTTCCATAAGTTAGTCCTCTACGACGATTAATTATTCAACTATCAAGCTGCGATCTGTTGTTTGTAGTGAAGGCAAGTGGATGTTCGCGGGTGTTAGCGATTCGAAGAGCTATCACTGTAAAACGCTAAACAAAGTCTCTCCGATGTACTCTTTTTTTTTTTTTCCTCTGAAATGTTGGTTTGAGCTTACTTGCTGCAGCAGATGCTTTCACCGCGGGAGCTCTTGTTCGATGGGGGCACTCCTTCAATAGTGCTCCTGCTCTCTCTTGCCTCGGTACTACGCAAACCATATGATTATTAACCCTCCAACTAGCAATCTGGAAAATGAGTTTTATCAACGTGATTTGATCCGCCATGGCAATCAGTTCGTTGGATGATGCTTCATCGACAAATCATCTCGTCGACACTGCGCTGTGCCATCGACGGTCTCATTGAAACGTGCGTTCTCTCGTTTCACAACATAGCTTATTTTGCGATAGCATTTAAGGGCGAGCCCTGCGCACTTTACGCGTCCGTAACGGTGCACCGGTCGGTTGTTAGATCGGTCAGTTTGTAACCACACAACAGATTGTAGCCAACTCGTAGCCACAGTGGAAATAGTGCGCCATATGATAGTGACAAGGTCACGTGACTATAATTTGTGGGGGCGATATGACCATCGTCACTGATGAATCTATGAATCCCGGACAAAAGCTCACAAATTATTTTTACCGACCCGTACAAAACCTTAGCACTTTTTTTCAGGGACCCGGACAAAAGCTCACCATTTTATGACTACACATGAACAAAGGGTTAATAAAGATTTTTTTTTTTTTTATTTTATTGCCGATCTTGATATCAGGACGGAATGTTTGTTTCTGGGGACCGAAAACTGGGATCAGAAATGTCTCAGATTTCTTCTTGATTTTATTGTCCTTATAAAACCTAACTAGAAAGCGAAACTAGTGGCTGATTTCGAAAGGAGCGCTTTATGAACGGCAAGAAGGACAATTGCGCGATGAGGGAGTAAATGACGCAATTGCAACTCGCACAAAATTGAATACCTTAACTGGGCACTATAGGGTTTCTTTAGACTCTTATTTTTGTTTAATATAACGTAGTAGGTACCCATAAATATGTATCCCAAGTTTAAAATAGCAAAACCGTTTACTAAACCAGTAACGACAGAAATACAAGCGGACTATATTTTTCTCGACTTCTTTCGGGGGGAGTATACGGGTTCGCTCGTCTGCTTTCCGGAGCGTTCCTTCGCGATACTTTTTAGCTACTTACGAAGGCGCAACTGATGTAACCACAGTGGACGGGACCGAAAAAGTCGGGGAAGCAGAGTGCGTGCGGATCACTCCGCGCGGGAAACCGCCACTTACGATTGGCTGGCGAGCGCCGTCCGTCGTTCGGCAGTGGTTCGGGTTCTGCGATGTATCGGAAAAATTCAATCTTTGATCATATTTTAATAAGAAAATAGGCAGCGCGGAAGTGACTTTTTTTTAATTTTGAGTACGCTAAGAGCCCGTAAAATGAGTTATTATCAAGAACAGACGAACTCAGCAGCCTCTTTAGTGCCCCTGCTACAACGCGCAGGTGCAACTTCGTTCAGCTTAATTTGTCGCACAAGGCTGCTTTCACCTAAATTAAGTGCACAAACCATTGAATCGAAATATAAATTAATCTTAAGATTAGTAGGCGAATGAACAATAAATAAACCATTATTTTCACCGAGCCTCCTTCACCTGCCACAGTCATCCGCCTAGTGCAGTTTTGTCCGGGTCCTTGAAAATATAATGGTGAGATTTTCTCGGGTGAGTTTTTGTTGAGTCATCATCATTAATTACACGTCGAACCACGTGCTTTTCGATTACAGTATATACTAGGCTCTACGCTGCTTTTTCATGCAGTTATGGGCGCGTATAATTTTGAACTGCTATGAAATTGACACGAAATCAGCGCAAACAAGGCGATGTTATCACACTTCGGCCTCCTCTTGTTTAGCCAATTTTTGTGGACAGATCTTTTCGCTACTGATAGTGTGAAGAGCGAGACAATGTCGATTATTCTGCTTTCTACAGTTCGAGGATGTCTGCGGTGCACGCGGACGAACCAGTATACGTATACGGGTTTTCAGAAGTTATGCCTGACTGTATGACCGACTGTTAGGTTAGAGGGCCCTCTTTCAGTCCTATCTTGAACAACAGTGAGGGGAAAGCACCGCGCTTGTTCTTTAATATGCGACCACATGGCGGGCACTAGAAGCCCGGCCAACGTTGTTAGCATGCACTTCCGGTACATGCTTTCGGCGGGGCGAGCAAAGCCAGTAGGCCAATTTCATCCACGTATTGAATGGTATAGGCCTCGACGGTCTCGGTGCTGGCTTCGACGACTTGTATAGCGGTCGACCGTTGACACGCGTGCGAATGTCCGGCTGTGGGTGCGGGAGAAGCATATACAAACGATGCGTCAATAAAGGTTGTCAGCTGCACTTTGAGACGTTTTGATGTCCTGTCCCCCGTTTTTCGGTCGTTTCCGGTTTTAACGAAGTAGAAAAAACAAAACAAAAACAATCATCTTTGAAACGTCGCAAGAAGGTGCGGTGAGGTCTGCCTTCGACTCATGGCGGCACCCGTTCACGTTGAGGATGATAACGTTAACCAGTTGAGTAGGCATTGGCTGAAGATGCATGAGGATTACGCCAAACCTCGGGCAACGCTAAGGGAGTGCGAAAAGTACACGTGTTTGCAAGATAGGTACGCATCGTGTTTTGCGGATCCCGAAGGAAAACGAACGCACGTAACCGTTTTTAGTAAACGGGAGCAGGAGACACGCAACATAAGCATCATGTGGGGAACTTCGATTTAATGATCAAACTCTGACTGAACATCACCCAAAGAAAGCGACGGACGACAAAAGTAGAGTAGACGTCTGCTGCTCGTCCCGTCTACTCCGTTCGTCTTTGTCCCCGCTGTTTCTCGGTTATTTAAAGCGCCGTTCTCACATATGCGACCGAGTAAGACCGAGAGAGACCAGACCGGTTTTTAAGCCTCTTGCGACTTCTTAGGACCAGCTCCGCCGCAGCGCATACGGTCCTAAGACGTCGCAAGAGGCTTAAAAACCGGTCTGGTCTCTCTCAGTCGTACTCGGCTGCAGATATGTGAACGAGCCTTAAAGGAGTCATGAAACGCTTTTCCAACTTTTTCCTGCTTGGCTTTCCTCCTCAACTCATAAATCGCGCATTCTACCAAACAGTTCAAGAAGACGGAAAGGGGGAGTCCCCTCTTGCTCGGACTCTCGTTTGTCTAATCCGGACACATCCATTGTCCCCCTAGAAGATTAGCCGTCGCTCAAAATTCAGACAAAAGTTGCTTTCCCCACCCCGTTCACCCCGAAGCTGACAGTGCTGTGGAAGCTACGTGCTCCTTGGGCCAGCCACACTTTTGCCACGTGATCACGCTCTCTCGCGCATACCCACGCGCAGAGAATGAGGTGAGGTGATGAAAGGGGGGCGGCTGATTGGTCCGGCAAGCGCGTAGCTTCCACCACAATGTCAGCTTAGGGGTGAAGGGATTAAGTGAGCTCCGGTGTCGTGTGACGTTCGTTTGGGCCCGGTGACGCGCTGCGGGGTCCCGATGACGCGCTGCGGGGTCCGCGGATGTATCACAGAGAAAAGGCAGAGAGCTTACGAAGGGAAGGAGGTACGAAATAGTCCGCCGTGTTTTTCAAATTTTCGTACCGAAAGTCAGGCTTTTGACTTTGTATCTTTTTTTCTTTTGGCCCACTGAACGATGTGCTATTAGTAAAATACCAATATAAATTGATCTATTGCAGCCCAAAATTCGTTTCATGGGCCCTTTAAGCCGTCGAAGCAGGTTTCCGCGCCATGGGGTGACCTGAAATATGCTTTCCAAACACCGATGTGTAAGCGCCTGTCTTGTTCATTTCGTTTGTGTTTTAAATCGGGTTCTAAATTTGTTGGAACATTCATGAGCAACCCAATCTTTTTTCTAGAGTTTCCATTTTCCAGAAATTATCGATAACATGGTCACTGAACTTTTAGTGCTGCAAATGCTTCACGCGGACCTTTTTTTTTTTATATAAGGTGATGATGCACGTTTTTACACTCACCCCCGAACGTGTCCGTGTGTTACCCTCCTTTCCTTCGGGATTGGGAAAGAGAGGGCGATAACTGAGGGAAACAGTTCAGACTCCTTATTTTATATATATCTTTTTTTTCTTATCGTGAGGGTTCCACTTTTTGGGCAAATATTTCTGCCACCTAGACACGCGACTGGGTTGCTAGAAAACAACGCGAGCGCAAGGCTTCTCCCACCCGTTCCACACCCAAAACGTCAGCTACATCCTGTTCGCCCACAGAGCCGCAGTGACCTAGATACGGCTCCCCCAAACTCGCCTTTGTCCTGATCGTGGGTTGTCTTCTGCCCCGAAGTCGACAAAAAGAAACCATCTTACCTCTCTGCTCGTGAAGATAATTCCCTGGCTGGACTTCGACTCGGCTCACCACAAGTGTGTCAGAAAGAGTATTTTCAAAGGCCCCGTCCTATCCACAACCCGTGCCGTCTTCGCGATTACTTCAAGAATTTGAAGCTAACAATGAGCGTCGAGTGCCTCGTGATCCTGGGACCGAAGAAGAAAGTGATCATGGTGAACGGCGATCGCAAGTTGAGGGACGTTTACAATGCACTCCTACAATCGGACTTCAGAGGCCTTCTGACACCTGCCCTGCTAGTTCAGGTAAGCGCAACCATCTTCTACTATAATTTGATGTTTGGTCGTTTTCATCGAGTCATCAATGTGTTGCGAGATTTTAATGATCAACACTATTGTGGTCCAAGGCTCTACAAAATGCCGTATACGACAAGTATTGTAATCGAGCATGATTTTCGCGACGTTGAAAGGTAATCTCCGAGTCTGAACTGCTCTCTCCCTATAGACCTTTTTTGCATAACCTCAAACCAGCCAGTAACTGACGTACCCTCGACCTGGTGCATTTTTAGATTGCCCGCTGACACAGGGTATGCAACCGCCAAGGGTATGGGCAAAAAGGCTTAAAAACGGACGTCGTGCGTGAGGTACTTCCGAGTGCTCCTTTTTACCGTGCTGCAATTTCCGAAAATCTACGGTTGTCTGGCTACCACTGCGTGGTCGTCGGATGGATAAATAATTTTAAAAAGCATAAGAACAGTAGCAGAAAGTGTGCCATGAGCCCAAGAAGCTGCAGCGCGAGTGTGGCTGCAATGTTATCGAGCTTCTCATTTTACCCAAGAATCCTTATTTATGAAGTCATGTCGATTGCGAGCTTGAATCGCGAGAGATTCGTATCAGACACATCGTCATGTTTATGCTCACGACCACTTCGTCTACGACAAGAGGACCGATTTTAATTCCCGGTGCAGGTGGTCCAATTAGGTTATCACTGCAAGCCCCATGGTTTGTGAAAATTATGAAAAGTCTACATGCCACCGCTCAAGATGGAGCTATCAAATGCCGAGGGCTTACCTGCATAGACTACATTAAACGGCTCATAAATTCCTTCGTTGTGGAAACTCAATCAAAACACCCCACCGTCTTCGTCTTCGTTCTCTCGAGGAGGCAAGCTGATGGCCTGTGAGTAGCCAGCTGGATTCAGCCGGACAAGCTCCAACCAAGTTATTGCAGTCCACCATAGCCAAGTCTAGCCAAGTTCCCCCCATACCGACACCGTTGCCTACCCAGATAGCTGTGCTGCCAGAACTAGCCGGTATTTCCTTTTCTAAACCGCTAGACGGCGTTGTCGGCGCTGCAACTCTCAAGATGGCGGCGCCGTTAAAGAAAAGGTCTATAGACCTTTCCAATGTTTACAAATCCACAGCCCAGCGTGCGATCTCCACAGCTCAGCACGCGCGTGTGTGTCGCTCCGGAAAACGAACAACGCACGCGCCATACGCACGAACACTGGAAATGGCACCGGCCATACGCTTTTTATTGGAAAAGTCTATGGACCTTTCCAATGTTTACAAAATCACAGTCCAGCGTGCGATCTTCACAGCCCAGCACGTACGCGTTCGTCGCTTCGGAAAGCGAGCTAAGCACGCGCCATACGCACGAACAGTCAAAATGGCACCGTCCACACGCTCTTTTCTGGAAAGGTCAATAGGGGGTATTCACTGGACGATATATTTGAGGGCGCTGTTTAGAGCGCATGCTCAGAACGAGCTCACATTAATAAGCTGCCAAGTCCTTCAATCTTGATGGTGCGGAGTGCACGTTGCAAAAGAACTGCGGAACCTTGCCATCAGCACGTGCTCAGCAGTCACGCACACAGCTATGGCCACCAGTGAATACTCACTATACTTTTCTTCTATTCTTTTTTTTTTTCATCTGCACAGCGCGAATTCTACATACTTCGCTCTTGGCTAGAATAGCTTTCTAGATTTCACCCTGAAGCAAAACCAGAGTACCACTTTGGGTGCAACCGAAGTCAAAGCTAAAGCACGAGCCCCGAGCTCTTGGCGGGCTCGTGCAGTGCGGGTACCGTTTCAGGCTTCTATGCTCGGACTATAGACCTTTCCAATGTTTACAAAATCACAGTCCAGCGTGCGATCTTCACAGCCCAGCACGTGCGTGTTCGTCGCTTCGGAAAGCGAGCAAAGCACGCGCCATACGCACGAACGCTCAAAATGGAACCGGCCAAAAGCTCGTTTTTGGAAAGGTCTATACTCTGTTTCACCTTGTGTTGTACCGCAGGAAAGGCTACAAGCGCGAGTTCCTTGCTCTATGGCACACCTCGGCGGCACAAGCTCGCGTGAACCAAGGGCAGCTGCCAACGCTATGAGCTCGCGCTTCTAGCCTTCGCTGCGGTACAACATAAGGTGAAACGGAGCATAGTAGATTCGGCTTCGCTCGCGCCTAAGGAGAAGGGAACTTAATTTACTACACACAACGAGTGCGTGAACTTTCAACTACCGCATTATCCGTAAAAAACTCTCTCCCAATCGTCTGAGGGCATGGCTGCCACCGAGCGAGCCGTCTTTCTCTCTCCCTCTCTCGGAGCGCGAGGCTGCTTGAGAAAGGGCGCTGCTCTTGCAGGCGCCTCGCGGCCTCGTCACGGTCCTCCCCTCGTAAGAATGTCGACTTCTGTTTTAGCATCTCAAGTTGGTCCCGTCTTGAACGGGTGCGCGAAACTGAAACACCGGATTGAGAAGGAGGACGTTTGTCGACGGTTTTCGCGATGTTTATGTTCGTTTCGATCGCTGCAACTAGACAAACAGGTGAGGCTGTATACCCCCATCACTGGGCCCTCATCACCGTTAGTCTGGCCCTGACCGCGGCGTTTATATTTTTTTTCCTCGGATCGAGCTCGTAGCTTTCTCCGCGCTACAACTGCATTTTCTGCTTTAGGAGCCTATTTTTAGAGGCCGGTTACCGCTTCGGGCGCGCGCTAGAGCGTGCTTCGAAGTGGCAGCACGAGCTCCTCCTGCCCGTTCCAAAGAGCGTTGCCCGAAAACGCGATCGATTTGTCTCACCTTATTAGCCCCGTGCGCGACCGAAAGCGTCGCTGTGGTCGGCCTTCCACGATTGGCCGAACGCTGACTATGACTTCGGAAAGGGGATTTATCATCGACGGAAATAAGAGGAATGAAAGAACTTTAATTTTGACGGTGTTGGCAGTGTTCCTTTGAGAGCGCAATGATTTCAAGCTTCCACCATGCTAATAACAAACACCATCGAACTTGTTGTTTGCAAGATAGTGACGTCACAAGGGGGAACCACAGGAGGGCGCCACCAAAACATCTCGCCGCTAATACTTCGTCTCACCCTAGCATGGACTAACCGCGAAGGTTGTGTTAGCGCGAGAGGCCTGCCTTGACTAGAGCACTTGCTGCACGAGCGCTCGTGCAGCCGCCGCGGCATCATTCAAAGCGACTAGCTCGCGCTTTTGGCACGCGCGGCTGACAATAGTCCATACTAAGGTGAGAGTTGACTCCCCGTGCTAAAAACGCGATTGCTTTGTATGACGCCTCGGTGGCTGCACGAGCAAGTGCAGCGAGAGCGTCAGGCAGTCCAAGGCCGTCTCGCGGTTGCACAGCCTTTTCTGTTAGTCCGTGCTAAGGTGAGAGGCAGTGTACACGAACTCAACTTTTTTGCGTCATGGCGCGGTGGTGGCGCGTCGGGCGCACTTCCGGTCTGGGGCTGTGGGCGGAAGTCCCCATGTGAGACGTGTATTCCTGCGTTGTTTTGAAAGGAACCAGACAAAAGCCTGCCTTCTCGTTAAAACGCTGCGACTGGTGCTGTACCAAAAGAGTTGAGAAAGGTTTGAAGGTCAGTTTTCATGTGCTCGGTTCGTCCGAGAACGTTTATATGTGCCGTGAAAAAGGAAAACCAGACGCCGTCTGTCCACGATTGTTTGGGCAGCAAGCACTTTGGGTTGAATTTACGGATACTTGTGGTCATCAGATTTATTTTCTTTGTTGCAACATGAACGCCGAAAAACCGTCAAGTTGTACGGACCACCTGCGGACTACGTTCAGTGCGCCTTCAAGTTCAAACGGCCGCCTGAACGTTCGAACTGTCGTCAGCTCTTTCAAACGTTTCTATTTGTCGTCTGCTCTTTTAAACGACAAGGGCCCGCAGACCAAATGTTGGCCCGGTACTTGCCACCGTTACTAGATCAACTCAGTTATGGAACTTCCCATAGACGCTGTACATTGGAGGGGGTCCGAAACCGTGTCCGATTTTTTTGCAGCTAGGTGGCGCTGCCGGCGCATTAATCCACGCGTTTTCGCCTGCTACTGCTCCGCGGCTGCTTTTGAGTCCCGACTCCTCTCGAGGTTCAACATGGTTTTGGGTTATTTTTTGCCCTTTCGCCAGTAAAAAGTAAAAATGTGACTACCAACAGCAGCAGAAACAATTTGAAAGTTGTCTGCTGCTGTTATCCGTAAGAAAAGCCAGAACCGCGCCGTCAATGATGATGATAGCGAGTATTAATGCGGAGCGCACGCCCTCTAACAGGCGCCACGCAAAGGGACCCCCCTCCGGAGCGGAGTTCCAGAACTGAGTTGTTCTAATAACGTTGGTACTTGCGATAAGAAGTAAATGCAGACCTAAAAGACTTACGTTTGAAGGTTGGTAAGCAGGCTCGATATAAACAGTACACGGTGAAACAAGGAGACGGCAGGCTCTTTAAATCGACCGGAAAATTCGGTTTCTTAACCTCTCGCGCTACGACTTTGTGCAGCGTTGCCCACAGATGGTGCATTTTTTTTTGTAAAATTTGCAAAGAACGAACTTACCTGAGGTAAAAGTAAAGAAAGAAAAAGGCTTAGCTCCTAAGGAAACGCAGCGACGCCACCGGTCTTCATACAACACGGCGCCGTTTCGCACGAGAGACAAGAGATGGCGCAAGCGGTCGCGACGCCAACTGCCGCCAACGAACGAGCAGACGACGCCCGACTCAAAAGCGGCGCGAGCTTTTCTGATATCAGTTGGCAATGCATTATTTTATCATCCTTACTAATAAAACACATTGAATGGACACATAATCGATTAAAAAAATGGTTTGTCGGGCTATTTTGACTTTTTTTTTTTTTTTTCGGGGTACTGATGTCGTCTGCTTTGCAGTTCGTCTTTACTACCGCGTCTGTCTTTGGTTCTGCGACTGTTATTCGCGTGTTTTCTTACGTTTGACGTCGGTATGGTGCGTTTAACTCCCAGCGAACGAGCTAAGGTCGTACTTTGGTACGGGGAGTGCCATAGGACGAAAGAAGTCCGCCGACGCTTCCGAACGGAGTTCAGGCGACGGCCTCCGAGCTCGCCTGCCATCCTGCGCTGGGTGAGGCGTATGCTCGTTCGTTGGCGCCGTTCGTTGCGCCATCTCTTGTCTCCCGTGCGAAACGGCGTCGTTTTGTTTGAAGACCGGTGGCGTCGCTGCGTTTCCACAGGAGCTAAGCCTTTTTCTTTCTTTACTTTTTCCTCATGTAAGTTCGTTCTTTGCAAATTTTACAAAAAAAATGCACCATCTGTGGGCAACGCTGCACAAAGTCGTAGCGCGATAGGTTAAGAAACCGAATTTTCCGGTCGATTTAAAGAGCCTGCCGTCTCCCTGTTTCACCCTGTAGATACAGGGAGATGTTGATCATTGTTACCAGTGGCCATCACCGACTTGTTATGCCTGATTCAATTGGCCCGATTCTGCTTGCGATTTTCAGTATCGACGTCGACCATCTCAGCCACGGTTCACGCTTTTGCGGTCCCAGCGACGTCGCGACTGAAAATTGCGAGCGAAATATTATCATGCGGATCAGGCTTTAGCGTACATTCTGCGGCGTCCACGCGGAATGAATCGCCGCATGTCACATTATTCACGCTAAGTTTAGCGGTGTAACGATCCTCGGTAATTTCGCTGAGGCCACTCAAGTAGTCAGACATTGCCAGGAAGACGTAGAATCAACAATTCGAACGCGAAAAAGGGCTAGGGGGACTCACACCGACGGCGACAACATCGCATTTCCATGGTTTATTTATGGGCGACGGCGATCTTCTTGCCCACACTCCATCGCGCATGCGCGGCGCCGGTGGTGTCCGCTAGGGGCGCTCCGGTTTGATTGTAAACATGAGTTGGTGTATACTATACTCTTTTTTATACTTAGCGTGCAACGCTGTCAAAACTACAGGCGCGAGCATGGGGCTTGATCTCGATGATCATTTGCACGCGTTCTCGCGCAAACAAAACCATAGATGAAGCCACGCGCTCGCGCCAGTAGCTTTGACAGCGTGGCACGCTAAGTATGAAACAGAGTATAAATATCTTATTAGCGGCGAGATGTTTCGGTGGCGCCCTCGTTCGGTTACCTCTCGTGACGTCATTACCTTGTGAACAACAAGTTCGATGGTTTGTAATGGGCATGGTGGAAGCCTGAAATCATAGCGCTCTCAAAGCAACACTGCCAACACCGTCAAAATTAAACTTCTTTCATTCCTCTTATTTCCGTCGATGAGACATCCTTTGCTGACGTCATAGTCAGCATTCGGCCAATGGACCTTTTGTAGAAATACGCGGTGGGCATGCGCGAAGTATTTCATGCGCCTGGGTTCGAGAGTATCTAGTTCCAAACAATCCGCCATCTTGCATTTCTCGCCTTTGAGCGGTTTCGTTGTGTCGACCTCGGGGCGGAAGATTACGCACGATAGGGACAAAGGTGAGCTTGGGGGAGCCGTACCTAGGTCACATCGCCTCAATGGGTGAACAGGATGTAGCTGACGTTTTGGGTGTGGAACGGGTGGGAGAGGCCTTGGGCGCGCGTTGTTTTCCAGTCACCTATACTTCGTTTCACCTTATGTGCGAGCGAAGGCAAAACTGGAAGCGCGAGCACGGAAGCTCCGTGCGTTCAGGCTTTGCTCGAGCGCGCGAGCTGGGGAGAAATGCAAAAAGCGCTGGTCTCGCGCTTCTAGCTTTGGCTTCGCTCCCAGATAAAGTGAAACGAAGTATAGTCTCGAACCGATTCGCGTGTCTAGGTGGCAGCACATATTCGCCAAGAGGTCCATTGTGGTGGGCCGACCACAGCGACGCTTTCGATCGCTCACGTCGCCTTCCCCGTGAGCGCATGGTGTCGGCAGCGAAAGCTCCCACAAATCACAGATTCACAAATCTATTGGATTTTACAGCTACCGCTGTAAAATCATAGTTCGCTGTGAAAGCATGATTCTCTCACCGCAAAGTCTTCCCGAGGGCGAGAGTGTAGCCTTGACTCTTGCTACACGAGCGCTCGCGCAGCCGCCGAGGCATGATCCAAAGCAGCCCGCGAGACGAAGCATACCAATGGACGAGGCACGGCATCGTAAATAGAGCATAGACTATACTTCATTCCACCTTACGTGCGAGCGAAGCCGAAGCTATCAGCCCGAGCATGGCAGCATGAAACGGTGCCCGCACTGCACGAGCCCGCGCTTTAGCTTTGACTTCGCTCATTCATACTTCGATGTATGTATAAACAGAAAGGGTCAAGCGCGAGCTCCTCGCGGTTGGGTCACCCATGGTTGCGTGAGAACTCCTCTTTGCTGCATGTGCTCGAGTCTGCAGCGGGAATCTTTTTAGCAAAATAATCGAACTTGGTTTGATTATACTGATAAACTCGCAAAGGTACAGAACGCGTCACGAATGAGCTGGGCACATAATATATATGGTTGTGCAACCCCTACAGCATGTGCCCACCAGCTCATTCACGAGACATTCTGCGCCTCTCTGAGTTTATAAGTATGACGAAAACACATTTCAATTTTCTGTTGTGTTCCCGGTATGCCTTCATATGTCAGGCATCGGTCTGCTCCGTGCGAGCCATGGGGATACAGCGGGGAATATTCGTAACACTATTATGCTCCCTCTCGCAAGTTGTGTGCAGCTGCTTTCATACGGGCCGTTCTTGCTGGAGCGCTCGTGCAAACAAACCTGCAATCTTACGCCCTCGTGCCCGTGCTTCCGTCTTTGTTGCACACAGCTTGCGAGATGGAGTATACATGCGGAGCTAGAAGCTGTCGCAGCTCGCGATCGCGTTAAGCTTAGCGGAACGACGGATGCAATCTACGAAAACTTTCTACTGAATCGAGGGCAGCCAAACACCGAATCCTAAAAAAGAAAGCCTTCGCATTGAATTTTTTTTTTTTTTGTGATTAAGAAAGACTGATTAGCAGGCACTGATGAGACACGAGTGTTGCGTCAGTGTTCGGCTGGGATTCGTTTCCAATCAGTGAGAAAACTGCAGCCCCTGTGCCCAATCAATGCCCGCGATTGGCCTTCTCTGGTGGCGATAAAGAAAACAGCACTATGGCCTTGTTATCTAAGAGGTGTCGGCCAGCTGCGCCTTATATTGGAGAAGGCGACGTCAGATGGCATTCCGCTCGCTTCTTCTTGTAGTACGTAACATCATGTGGGTTTACCTGTGGCGGGATTCGCGACATATGGAGGCACTGACGTCATTGTGGTTACGACGTCATACTTAGCCCCGATGCTTGATTTGCATTTTAAGGGGCATTGACGCCTCAAAGGTCGTTTTTCTTCTCGTTGTCCAAAACGATGCATAATGTAGCCATTGACAAGAAAAAAAAAAAAAAAAAAAAAACTTCCCACGCGCACGCTTTTTTTTATTTCTGGCGTTTTTCTTTCGCACCCCTAACCTCCTTGCTTCTTTTTATTTGTGACGTAGCCGATTATGACAGTTAGAAGCTTTGTAAGCGAAATTTCTATAATATTTAATAACGGCATTGGTAAAACATATTTTTTAACGCAATTGCAAACGCAGTAAGGCCCCCCTCCCCCCCTTTTTTTTTAATATCGGAAATCGGAGTTTGGAGTGATGTCGCCACCTGGCTTTTGTCCACTTTCAATATAATTTTGGATATTATTTTGACGTCCTTGACGCCACTTCCTGAAGACGTGAAATTATCTTCAAGAACATTTTGACGTCCGCCGTCAAAATATTTTTTTTTCTCATTATTTTGACGTCTCAAACTTATGTCTTTGGAGCTTCATCAGAGTCCGGACCGGGGAGCGATCGAAGGTGCCGGTTAAAAAAAATATCGCCTTGCTTGCAGGCAGCGTCGGGGTTCGACGCATGCAGTCGACTGCTGTTCTTATGACCTTTTAAGTGATGCGGAATGCAAAAAGACCTGCTCAAAGTACATCAGCTATCAGGCCGATTGCTTAGTTGTGCCCAGTGATTTCCCTACACCGCCCCCCCCCCTTGTTTCTCTGAAGGCACACCCTTAATTAGCAACGACTCCTCAATTCTCAAGGCCCCCCCTCACCCTAACACCCCACCCCACCCCCCTAAAAATTTAGATCTCCCCCCCCCCCCCCCCCCTAATTTGAATTCCTGGGGAAAGCCCTGGTTGTGCCGAACATTACATAATGCGGCACCGCTGCATTTCATGATTCGTTTTACTTGACCTATAAAGACAAAGAACCTGAATGCCCCGTCATAGAATTTGCAGGTTATTCGAAAATCCGTTTATTTCGTACAACCGCGCCAGAACCTTTGTTCGTTTGCACTGGTCAAGAAACATCAAGGAGGCAATGTTTGCATTCAGAGCCTTGTATTTACCGTCCCGATCGTTTCGTAGCCAATCCCCTCGTTATACATAAACCAAGCAGAAAATCTAAACTAAACAACAAACTCACGAAACCAAGTTAAAAACAAGACGGATGTTAGATGCAAAGCGAGACTGCAACCATACGGAGACGCGCTCGCACGATATAACGGCGCAAAAAGCGTGTCAAATTTCTCAGTGCTCCGTAGTGTACGCACTTACATTTGTTACGTGCATGAAAGACAGGGGTATGTCCAGCTCGCCTTTGTTGTAAATTTTATATTTTAAGTGAGACGTGTGTCGATATGAGTGCTCAGAGCGCTCAGAACGTCGCCACCGGGCGTGTCACGTCCGAAAGGATAAACTGTCGAGCCATTCCCACACACACACACTGAATAATACATTTCCACCGCCAACTAGGACCGAAACTAGTCGTCAAAGCGCCAACGTAACACGGACGACACCATCAGAAACTAAATAGAACGAAACCAGAAAACAGCCACCACTGGTACCGCTGCTGCATTGAAGGAGGGCGTGAAAATCATACGGAGTTTCAGAATAAGGTACGCAATATTTTAGCGCAGACTAGCGCTAACTTTACTGCTTGCTTTAGCGCCGAGAAGGCATCAAGTTGCTGGTGAGCGTTGCCCACCTTACTGGGTTTTCCAAACCGACTGCAATGTCGTCCCGTATTGGAGAACGCAGTCGCGAGGATGTCGCCGACGTCGAAAGAAGGACCCGATACGCGATGAAAATTTCGAGAGAGCCTAGATTGTAGAGAGGGTTCATCTCCAACCATGGGGGTGCGTTTGCAATTTAATGGCGGACGCCACCGGCAGATTGGTCGAAAGTGCGCATGCGCTGTGTTTTCGCGTGGCAAGGAGGAAAGCAAGCGGAAAGGCTGAGTGAAACGATCGCAGACGAACAAAGCGTCGTCAGCTCCTCGCAGCTCGTTTTACAAGCACGGCCAAACACCACGTGAACTCCTATTGGCTAGTTGAAAGATCTCTATAATGTAGGACCTTTCAAAACATTGGGGGACGCTGACTCGCCTGCTGGCTGCCAGAACCTCTAGCGGTCCCCAAAAATTTCTTCGCGGATTTAGGCGCACGGAAACGTGCGTATTTTATACAGTTGCAGAAGCGTGACTCGAAATGTAGACAAGCTATGTGACCTTTCAACACACGCGCGGCGGGCAGCGCGTGTGTTGCGATGAAACTCTTCGCCCCCGCGATGTGCGCAGCAGTCTGCAGGTGAGTCGTTTTTCATCGCAACTCTGTGCAGCCCTTCGCTCCCGCCCGTCACACTTCAGCCATGGTCCTCGGAGCCGCCATTTTTTAAACTGTGCTCCTCTTAGCTTTAGCCAACTTCTCATCACGAATCCTCCCTGGAGGAGCGCAAAGACTATTTGCGTACGCACGTAATTTAAAAAAAAAGAAAAAAAAAATTAGCGCACGCTAAAATAGTGCACGCAAAGCGCAGAACGTGGTTAGCGTTCGGCGCATGCGCAGTAGTGACGCCGCTATTCTCTGCGTACGCAAAGCTTTAGCGTACGATATCCTAAAACTCCCCGATAAAGACACTATTTTGACATTTTACAAAAGTGACGTCACAGACGTCACAATATTTTTTTTAGATATTTTGACTGTAAACGTCGAAATAGTCACTGCTCTTTGTTATCCTCCCCCGGAAAAAAACGGCGGCGCTCAACGCATGACACAGAGGATGATGAGTGAGTTGGGGAATCGGACGGAGTTCTCTTTTTTAAGAGCCCAACGACCTCTCAGACTTCGAAAAGGAAATCGTCAAACGGTCAGAACAACTGAGTTTGGTGTCTTGTTACCCTAGTTTCGGGTGTTTCTGGGACACAGTCGGGGGAGCATTTCACGAAGAAGAACCGGCGCAATTTGGCCATCAAGTTTAAAGAATTT